>PVKP010000270.1:171267-225813 GCA_004027715.1 Plecturocebus donacophilus | reverse complement strand
GTATTCAATATGCCAAGGTACCATATTTTGGGGTATTGTGTCCTGAACCCATTATTCCCCCAATTGTAACTTCCCTCAGGAAGTTTTACAGTCCAGAAATGGAGTTGGTAGATTGTCCCATATTTCATTGACCAAGTCTCTCAGTCCTACAAAGAGGATAGTTCAGTTAAATAATTGTCTCATTTCGGGAGACAGCATAAAGGTAGAAATAGAGTGCTCCCCTCCCAGAGCTCCTCTAGGTGGTATGAACACTGAAACATTTAATAAGTCACATTTAAATAAAAAAAAAAAAAAAAAAAAAAAACAAGATTACTGGTTAGAACAAACTATAAACTCAGTTTTTGATTCCAGAAGGCAGTCACTCAAGCCCATTTCAGGACATTTGGCTCGAAGTATCTTTAGATGATGGCATGAGAGTGGAAGTAGTCATTAAACAAATTTCCTGGCTAGTAGTTTGAATGCCTCTGGTGATGGAAGAGTTATGGTTGCTTCTCAGAGCAAAGTATGGAAGTTTCCAGTCTCAACTTCCAGGGCTTCTTTAGATATTCCTAACAAATATCTGCACAGTACAGTTTTAACCCTCAGTGGTACCAACTTAACAGGGCGAGAGAAAAATTGGAAACATTAATTTGAGGAGTTATAATCAGGTATTGGAGGATGCTAGAATTGAGCATGAACTCGTCTTTACAGAGACATAATAAAGCTTCAAAGACAGTGAACAGGATTAGACTTAATGTTTGAAATAATAACGGAATAATTTTATTCTCTATAGTTACTTTCAATTGTATCAATGTAAGACTAATTTGATTGCAAAATAAATCTAACCCCATTAAACTTCTGCTGATTATTTACATTAGTGCAGCAAGAATAGTACATGACCACATAGACCTTTTTTTCAATTTACTTCCCTGGAACTTAGATCGGGAATCTCAGATTAGACTTTTAAAAGTGCCTGGAGGCTAGGATGCCAAGCCAAGGAACTTGCCATCAGTCTTTGCCTGTGGCACCTATAGATTTGGGTGAATTCCTCTCTTCCCAAGGCACTCAGTATATTTTGAGGTTCCTGGGCCTGCCAGAAAGTTACCTTCCTTACTCACCTGTGAGGCTGAGAATTCTTAAGCCAGGTCCAAGTCCAGTTTTTCTAAGAGTCATGGGAATCATTGGCTCCATGAAATCAAATTTAGTTCCTTAAAATGTTCTAGTCGTATCTGATTCTATACATATTATTCTCAAATATGACCTTCCAGTCAAAGGCTTAGCAATATAACCAATTTCTAGTTATTCTCTGCTATGAGAAGTAAATATTCTTATTGAACTTATGCAAATATTTATATTGCCTTAAAAATGAGAATACTCAACAACAGTTTCCAAAATCTGGAAAGATCAGGTAGAGAGAACAAATAAATATTTTAATTTTATTTTGTAGTTTGCCAGATTGTTGTGAGGTAAAGATAGCTTGAGAGAAAAAGAGAAAAACTTTAATTTGAAAAACAAAATATTAAAGAACCAGCAATGTCTCCGTTAAAAAAAAAGTAAGTTAAAAATTATAATATTCCTTATCAGTTCATTTAGTTCCATGTAATTAATTCTCGTTATGCTTGATTGTAATCACCTGATGGGTTCACCTTGCCCACTGCCTAAACAGAGCTGTTTATTGAGAAGGGAAGTTGCAATAGAGACAGAATAATTCACACAGAGCCGGCTGTGTGGTGAGAGACCAGAGTTTTATTATTACTCAAATCAGTCTCCCCAGGCATTTGGGTATCAGAGTTTCTAAAGATGACTTGGTGCGGGGAAGCCAGTGAGCCAGGAATGCTAATTGGTTAGGTAGGAGATGAAATCATAGGGAATTGAAGCTGTCCTTTGTGCTGAGTCAGTTCCTGGGTGGGGACCACAAGATCAAAAGAGCCAGTTTATCAGTCTGGGTGGTGCCAGCTCGTGCATCAAGTGAAGGTTGGCAAGAACATCTCAGCACTAATCTTAGGAGCAGTTTAGGGAGGGTCAGAATCCTGTAGCCTCCAGCTTTATGTCTCCTAAACCATAATTTCTAACCTGTGGCTAATTTGTTAGTCCTACAAAGGCAGTCTCATCCCCGGCCAGGAAGGAAGTTAGTTTTGGGAAAGGGCTGTTATCTTTGTTTTAAATTATAAACTAAGTTCCTCCCAAAGTTAGTTCAGCCTATGCCCAGGAAGGAATAAGGACAGTTTGGAGGTTAGAAGCAAAATGGAGTTGGTTAGATCAGTCAGTTATAATTTTGCATGGTGGTTTCATGATCTTGAATTAGTTTTATGAATCAATCAGACTTTTAACTAGAGTTCTGGAAAGATTTACCCAGTCAAAGGGTATGATCTTATCATTATCAGAGGCCAGGTATAGTGGCTCATGCCCTTAACCCCAATAATTTAGGAGACTGACATAGGAGGATTGCTTGAAGTGAGGAGTTCAATAACAGCCTGGGCAACAAAGCAAGATCCCATCTCTACAATTTTAAAATTTAGCCAGGCATGGTGGCATACACTTGTATTCCTATCACATTGAAAGACTGACGTAGAAGAATTGCTTGAGGCCAGTTCAATACCAGTCTGGCCAACAAAGTGAGACCCCATCTCTACAAAAATATTTTTAATTAGCTGGGCATGGTGGCACATACCTGTAGTGTCCTGAATCCTCAGGAGGCTGAGGTGAGAGGATTGCTTGTTTCCAGGACCTGGAGTCTGCTGTAAGCTATGATCACAACAGTACAGTCCAGCCTGGGCAACGGAGTGAGACTCTGTCTCAAATACATAAATAAATAAATGAAATTACCAGAAACCTGTACTTCAGAGTATTTGTTAGAGTGAGTTTCATGAATTTCTTTGACGATAGAGCAATTTTTTTCTGCTGCTACTTGTGAACATTTTCAGAGAAGAATCTGAGTAAAACAATAACTGTCTATAAATGACAAGACTTAAAATGGTCATGGTTAAAGATCTAATACAAACTTATTATAATGTGGCATATAACAATCTAACTGAATTATGATTGGTTTAAAAAGATAGAACATTGACAGATTTCTAGGAATTTCATAAAATTTCTGAAACATTTATATTAATAACATTTACCCTACAAATATAACTTAAAGAAGGTTAAGCATTAGTTTTTATTAGACAATTCTTCTTATGTAATTGAATATCTCAAATAAATCTAATGAGTTTAACATCTCTCTTTTTACAAGATGAAAGAACACATTCTTTCAGATTTTCCAGGGGTGCACTGGGAAATCACAAAGTTAGTTCTGAGATTAAAAAAAAAAAGACAATTTAAATTTGATATGGAAGTGCTTGTCAAAAATGCGAAAAGTTCTGAACATTTGATTGAGTAGGCTCATACTGTGACACGATATTTATTTATTTAACTAGTGTGACAATGAAAGTTTTCAAAAGGCAAATACCATAAGTCAAATAATTGTGGAAAAAATCTTAGCTCTTCTAATATTGAGGAAACTTGGTTTTCCTAAGCAAAGACCTGATAAATACAACATGAAACACAGGAAATTATTTTGCTAAGATACAAAATCTTTGTTTCCTAAGCAGATTACTTAAAAGATAAAGAGACATCTCTTATTTTTTTAATAAGACCAGACCAATAATCCAAGAAAACTGTCATTCTGGTTTTGCATCAGTATGCTTTTAATGTCATCTCATTTTTTTAACTTATAAATAAATCCATTCTATCTTAGCAGTTGACTACACATAAAATTCTTTTTCTACAAACCTTCTACATGTATTTTAATATCCATTCAGCTTTGGTCCTACTCTTTTCCTTTTTCTCATTCTGGAACAACCAGTCATTCTACCTTAGAATGAAATTACTCATTTTTTCCCCTTAAAAAATATATGTATAGTTCATAACACATTTCTTTTTTTAAATCAAAAACACATCCTACTTTTCTTGCACTCTTTGCATAAAGAGTTTTTTCTTTACTCTTTTTATTCATAGTAGTTTCATTTATATAAATTCAGTATAATTTTTAACCATTAGTAACATTTCTGTTACAGAGAAAACTGGGAAGTAGACAGTCATGAATTGTCTGTCATATACCAGTATTCTATAGCTGACTGGCACATTTATGAATATACTATCTTCTGTTTATAAGTGTATGGTATTTCCTCATGTTATAGTTTCTTATGTGTATTAACGTACCCAAATATATTTAGTTTCTTTATCCCGTATAAAAACAAGAGGCCCAAAATACATAAACTTAAGTTATGTTCAGTAATGAATGTTTCAGTATTTTATCCTATTTGGAAATTTTGAACACACACACACACACACACTATATATATATTATATATACATATATATATGTATGTATGTATATATATATATGTGTAATATAATATATATATATATTATTTAGCATAACTCTAAGGTTGCAAGTTACCATAAACATTTTAGTGTTTTCAGGCAGACATTTTAAAAAACCAAACAAAGCTAACCAACATTTTAACTTATTTCCCAGTTAACTATTTTTAAACTTATTTGACTACTAAATCCAATAGAATGAAAATGTATGCTCATGTTATATGTAATGCTGATAACTCAGAATACATAGCTATTTTTATTAAACCAACCATATTAAACGAATCTTTTATATCAGCAATTAATCCAAGTCATGTAAACTTGAACAACATTTCAGTTAGTTCCTGGGTTTTAGGAATATTTATTTTAAGAAGTGTTTATTTATCTTTAAACCAATTTGAATAAACCATTATGGAATTTTATAAATTAATTTGGTAACACTATTAGAGGTAGAAAAGGATCATGTATACATTACATATACACATACAAGTAAACCTAAATATACATAGCCGTATAAACAACTACAAACAGAGATCTTAGAGTTTATTCTAAAATTTTAGTCGTGAGTCAGTAAAACGTATTAGTAAAAACTCACTGGTTTATCCCCACTTTACATTTGTATCCAAATTGTATTTCTGTCAAATGGGACAAGTTAGGGTTACATGTTTAGCTATATTTATAGAGGAGGCTTTTAATACTTTTGTTTATTGTTGATAAGTAATTTCCTGGAAGTTGTGAAATAAATTTTGGGTGATGGACACCGGAGCCGTTCGTTTTCAAAAAGCCTGTTAATTTATTTTTCCTTTTGTTTAGAAGCAAGAGTTATCTCCCAGGATGTTTGCACAGCAAAGAGACTACCCTCAGGTCACAGAGAGGACAGAGTCAAATATTTATGTCTGAAAGGCACAAAGAAAGGATGTAAGGTTTCTCTGAGGGCATTTTGGGGCATATCTATTATCATAGATTTAGGGTATTTTTTCTCTATGTTCGGGATAATTCTATTTCCAATGTTTTGAGTTTTTAAAGTATCTGCAAGCATCTTGATATGAACAGGAGAAATTTGGAGATTGATAAGGATGGGTGGGCTTGAAATTGCTCCTAGAGCTGCATTTCTGTTTTTATAGACTCAATTGGTAAGAAAACAGTAGTTGTTTTAAACTCTTTAAAAAACTGTGTTGCAGCCTGAATAACCAAGAGGCTGACCCATCTATCAAATTATATTATCTTGAATTTGCTATTTCATATCAGAGAACATATTTCCAACTAATATGGCAGAAAAAGATTCCTGTGTTCTAGATTGAGTTGTGTGCCTTTAGAATAATTTATTAAATTATTACACAAAGCCTTCCTAATGTTCTTTCTCTCTAAATGATGCAGGAGTTTTACCTCCTTAGGGCAGCTGGATTTGGGTTCTTGTCTCACAACCAGGAAGAATTAGGCACGTGGTCATCAAAGAGTGAGTGGAGCAGAATTCATTAAGTAACAGGAAAGCTCTCAGCAAAAAGAGGGGTTGTAAAAGCAAGTTTCTAGCTGCTCCCTTCACAGTTTAATATGAGGGCTTAAGGTGTGAATTTCTGGTGGCTCCACCCCATCCTTCTAGTGCATATATAGGTCTCTAGACTGAGTTGCTCCATATTGATTTATTTCCCTTACCACACATGTGTTAAGGAATGGAATTTTCCACTGTGGGTGTGTTTAGGCAAGACCCCTGTGCAAGTTCCCTTATCTGCACAAAACATCTGGTGTAAATGCTCATGGGGTGGGTTGGAAGTTCTCCAGGGACCCTTCCCTTACTGTCTGCCTAAAGCAAACTAGATAACTCTTTTCATAAACACATAATTCCATATTAGGAGAGAAGGCCTTAAAAATAGTTTCTCTCAGGCTCTGAAGATCAGCCTCCAATTAAGCCCATTTCTGACCATAGAGTATTTTGGACAAAAAAATCCTTTGAAATATTATTGTCAGGTTTTGAATGAGACAGACAGTAAATTTTATTGATACAATTGAACCCCCTTTTTTCTCCTAACTACAAAGACCAAGAGGAGATGAAACCTTTTCCTTTAATTAATTAATTTTTTAGAGACAAGATCTCATTGTGTTGCCTAAACTGGTCTCAAACTCCTGGGCTCAAACAATCCTTCTGCTGCAGCCTCCCAAAGTGCAGAGATTACAGGTATGAGACAACCACAACCACCCCTACCCCATGCTTTTTTTAAACCAAAGGGTTATCTATTCCATAACTCAAAATCAATAAACCCTTTTATAGCCTAAACACAGACACAAGAGGCATCCTCAGAGAGTGTGTAAAAGAAACCACCCTTATGATCCAGAGCCATTACCAAAGATAGAAGAATGACAGATGTAGACAAAACCTCCTAAGAGCTCATGATGCCAGTAGGAGATCAGCTGCAAATGTCGTGAAGCCCACATTTCTGTTCAGCCATCTTCGTGTCTCAGGACTTCTATATCTAACAGTTGGCCACCTGCAGATGCAGGCCCAACAATCTGTGTGCCTTGACAGGTGTGTAAAGTCAAGCCAAGCTCTCAAGATACAAAGTGAGACAAATAGGAACACCATGGCTCTCCCTGGGAAGGAAAGGATCAGTAATCAATGAGTACTTAGAGCCAAATTTTTGAGAGTAACAAATCAAAGGAATAATTCTTACAAATTTATCCTGCTAATCTGAATTTGGAAAGGACTGGACAGGAAAAAATCTTATCTTCCTATCTCAACTGGCCACTACATGTAGAGATCTGGGAAACTGACTCAGTAAGAATGATTTGCTGGCTTAGTCAGTGGCAGCTCCAGAGTTGTTGAGTGTCCTAGCCAATGCAATCCCGTCCTCATCACCAGAAACTGTAGAGAAGGAAAACAGTATTTTCATTCTTCCTATCTACGTTCTTGGCTGGGACCTTGTAACCAAAGACTTTAATAATAGAAAAATATATGCATATATTTAATTTAAGTTTTATATGACATGAGAGCCTTCCTAATGAAATGAAGAGCCCCCAAAAATGGTTAAACCTGAGTATTTTTATGTGAGGTTTGATGAAGAGTGAAAAGTCATTAAAAAGTGTGATAGGGCAAAGTATGGGTTAAGCAAAGTAAACCTGGGGAAATTTAGCAAAGCCTATTCATTCTAATTTCTCTTGCCCCTCCATCTTTGAAGATAAAGATGCCCCTTTCTACTGGGTGTATGGAGAGCAGCTTTCATTTGAGGGTCTTATGAAATGCTTCAGGAAAAAAATCAGAGATACTTTCCTGCATTTCTCAATTTCTGCAGCTTAAAATATTCAATATGTCAAAGCTCTATATTATGGGGTAGTGTGTTCTGAGCCTCCTCACCTAATGAAACCCATGTTTTACTACCTTCTATTACCATGTTTTAAAATACTATGTTTAAAATACCATGTTTAAATACCATGTTTAAAAAAATACCATGTTTTACATCCGTCGTATACTGGAAATCTACTTCTAAGTTTTCTTCCTCGAGAAACTTTCATACTTCTGTGCAAAGAGACATTCATAAGGTGTTCATTACAGTGATGCTTAAAATAGCATAAAAGTAGATCATACTGAACTGTTCTTTAGTAAAAGGGTACCGGGTGGAATAGGGAAGAAAGAAAGAGGACAGTTTGCATGCACTTGTCCAGGTAGATAATACCGAGCTGGAGACTTAAATCTGACAACCATCTGCACTGGCACCAGAGATTTTTAAGTCCTGGACAACACAAAGCATAGAGAAAAGCATTATGTGATCAATTATCCCTTAGTAATATACTAAATCAAATATCGGTATATCTGTAATAATGAATAAGAATTGATTTTATACTGGAGTTTCCTTTATCCTAGTACTATTGCCTCATTTGGCCTCAAGCTACAATAATAGCACAAAACAATCCAGATTATAACCTCCTAAAGCACCGGCAACCTTTTACTCCTATAACTCTTTCCACCAAATTATTACATTTTTAGTAAAAGAAGCCCACTCTTGTCCAAAAAGTAAAATTTTATTCTGAAATTTTAATTGAGTATGGTTTATAAGAAGAACTGCCATGCGTTTCAGGTATTGTGCTTATTAAACAATTCTTGATAATTTGATTGATTGCTTGAAAAATTATTTTTATACCACTATAGGCAAGGAAAAAAAAACCTTTTTCCCTCTATTTTAGGGTCATTGGTGGGCCCAGCACATTAGACTAACAAAAGACAGATTAACAAGAGAAGAACAGGAATTTATTAAGGAGTGCTTCATGGATGCAGTTGAGTAACTCAACGGGGTGATTGGAATTTCAGGTTATATAGCATCTAAACAAAAACAACAGATTTTGTAGAGAAGTGGCAAGACAAAGAAAAGGAACTTAGAGCTTGTAAGGGCAGCAAATTGTGGGACAGTAAATCTATGGGGGAAACGAATGAAACATATGAGCTACAGTGGTTCCCCTTATCTGCAGTTTTGCTTTCCCCAGTTGTAATTACCTGCTGTCAACCAAGGTCTGAAAACAGGTGAGTAAACAACATTAATCAAACATATTCAAGAAATGGCCAGGCATGATGGCTGATGCCTATAATCCCAGAACTTTAGGAGGCTGAGGTGGGTGGATCACCTGAAGTCAGGAGTTCAAGACCAGCCTGGCCAACACAATGAAACCTTGTCTCTACTAAAAATACAAAAAAAATTAGCCAAGTGTGGTGATGCATGACTGTAATCCCAGCTACTCAGGTGGCTAAGGCAGGAGAATCGCTTGAACCTGGGAGGCAGAGTTTGCAATTAGCCAAGATTGCACCATTGCACTCCAGCCTGGGCAACAAGAGTGAAACTCTTGTCTCAAAAAAAAAAAAAAAAAAAAAAAAAAAAAATAAAAAAAAAAAAAAAAAAAAAAAAAAAAAAAAAAATTCAGGAAATGGAAACATAAAAAATAACAATACCAAAATAAAAAAAATACAAAGAATACAATTTAACAACTGTCTACATTATATTTACATTGTATTAGGAATTATAAGTAATCTGGAGATGATTTAAACTGTATGGGAGGATGTGTGTAGGTTATGTGCAAATACTATGCCGTTTTATATCAGGGACTTGAGCATCCACAGAAAATCCCCAGGGAGACCTGGAACCAGTACCATGTGGATACAGAGAAATGACTGTACAGTACAGCATGATATTTTCAGAGAAAGAAAGAGAGACTGTGTTCACATAATTTGTATCGTAGTATATTGTTATTTTTTTTTAATTGCATTTTCGGTTTGGGGGTACATGGGAAGAACATGTAAGATGGTTGCGTAGGTACACACATGGCAGTGTGGTTTGCTGCATAATTGGTTTTTTATTATTACTGTTGTTAATCTCTTACTGTGCCTAATTTATAAATTAACTTTGTCATAGGTGTGCATGTATAGGAAAAAAATGTTATATGTACTGTTTGCTGCTGTTTATTGTTCCGGGCATCCACTGGGGGTCTTAGAACATATCCCCCCATGGATAAGAGGAGACTACTATAGTTGGTAAGGTTTATTATGTGGATTCTTCTGGTGCTATCTCTAAGCTGATCAAAGCTTAAAGTTGTCTCTGGTAATTAACTTCTATTTTTCCTAGTAGAGAGTGGAGAGGGGATACCTTTGCAAATTTACCATCTGCTTAATACTTGCCTTATATCTGCTTCCAATTGTCTTCAGTTCAAAATCATCAATATGCCAAAGTGGCAGATTTTTGGGCAGCATATTCTTCTACGTCTTATGACCTTCACTGAATTTTCCCCCAAGCATGAATATATTGACTTGCCAGATAGTCTAGATTCTTATTACAGCTTTTTTTCTTTTTTTAATAAGTAAAAGCTTTCAGTAACATGGCAAAGTACCTCAGTGGATGAACAAGACTATTGATTTAGCTGATCATGTTCTAGAGTTAAGAATTGCAAATACCATGACACAAATTCAAGTGCCCAGTTTCACAAGCATAAAAAGCTAAAATTTTCTAAGCCTAACAGTGAACAAGAAGTCTATTATATATGAATAAAAGTAGGGGTTTTTAGTTTTTTGGTTTTTTTTTAACTAGTCAAATGAGATAATTAACTAGTCAAATGAGATAACTAGTCAAATGAGATAATTTGGTTTTTTTTTTAACTAGTCAAATGAGAAGATTTATGTTGTAAAAGTATTAAACTGCAGGACTTAATTCACATAAGTAATTGACTATCAGAAATAATCACTTAGTAGAATTAAATAATATGTTAGGGTCAGGATCTGAAATCAGCTATTAAAGTTTAGTATAATTAAAATTATTTTTAAAAATTCTTCAGTAGATCATAAAATATAGTGAGTTTTTTTAAAAAAATATATTCCTATGTAGTATACCAATACAGTATTATATATTATTATACAAAGTATAGAGTACATAGTGAAAAGTATCTTTACAAAGTATAATTTTATAGTATTGTAATAACATGAAGTACTTGAATTTAGGTAAATTAAATGTGTCTATGATGCAATCCTCTGTATTAAGAAAGAAAAAATTCATTTGCCGTTTCTGTGTTGATAAATCTTTTCTGTGAGAACTTTTTCCCAAAACAGTGCATCAACAAAAGAATCTTCTTGAATATATTTATTAATACTTTTCCATCAAACTTGTATGCAATTATTAGATCACGTACTAAGTGTGTCAACAGTGCGACACACTTAGAAAAATCTGAGAAATTTTCATTATGTACTGCTATTAGTTTTTCTGTCTTGTTCAACAGTTGCCCAGGCTGGAGTGCAGTGGTGCGATCTTGGCTCACTGCAACCTCCACCTCCTGGGTTCAAGCGATTCTCTTGTCTCAGCCTCCTGGGATTACAGGTGTCCACCACCATGCCCAGTGAACATGGTGGTGGACACCTGTATTTTTTGTATTTTCAGTAGAGACAGAGTTTCACCATGTTGGTCAGGCTGGTCTTGAACTCCTAACCTCGTGATCCACCCTCCTCGGTTTCCCAAAGTGTTGGCGTGAGCCACCGTGCCCAGGTGAATTGCTATTGTTTTTCAAAGCAGGTTAAAATAATTTGGAATTTAGATCTTTATACATTTTCCCTACTTCTGTTTATATTTGAAAGTAAAGGTTTTTCAATTATTTGTTCACTATATGCCTATTTTTATTTTATGTAGTACCTATTTTTACAAGCATATGAACCAATGTTTTCATGGTGCTTAATATCTGAGTAGTTCAGATTTCAGCTCTTCTGCACTGTACCAACATTTTTTAGTGAATATATTCAGTCTTTGAAATTTTGAAATATATTCCTGAAGATTAAGCTAAGAATTCACGTGAACACACAGGACTGGTCATTCATTTAGCATTCTACAGAGGAATGTAAAAAGTTCTAATTTTGTTAGGACAGTTACACAGCTAACTAATTAGCACCTCCTCATCATTAGGACACACGAATGGGAAAGTGCCAAAGCATTACTGTGAAAATAAAACTGTAAGAGAAGAGCCTTACTCTATTTCTAGTTTATATTTATTTATTTGCTAAGAAAGAAGAAAAAAATGTAGTTCTTAAAAGTTTTGAGTATTGCTAGGGGCTTTGCTTCTACCTCTTGATTAAATGGCCCTGAAATAGTATGTAACACATTGAATCTACTTTCATAGGGAAATATAGAATAACTAAGTGGGTTGATCTTTCCCTCAGAGACTTAAGAAACAGTTCTAATGTCATGTCAGATGGAGCATCCCTAATGTGAACATTAGAAATCTGAAATTCTCCAAAATCTAAACTTTTTGAGTGTCAACATCCTCTCACGAAAGGCAAATTTCATACCTGACCTCATGTGATAGATTGCAGTCAAAATACGGTCAAAACTTTGTTTTATGCACAAAATTGTTAAGAACATTGTATGAAATTACCATCAGGCTGTGAGTGTAAGGTGTTAATGAAACATAAATGAAATTCATGCTTACACTGGGTCGCATCCCCAAGATATCTCAAAGATGTATATGTAACTATTCCAAAATCTGGAATAATCTGAAATACAAAATGCTTCTGATCCCACACATTTCAAAGAAGGAATACTCAACCTTTATTTGATTGAGTGGTACTCTTTATTGACTTTCACATTTAAACAGTTCAACAGATTTACCCAGTTGTTTGTAAGGGCAAAAGCTGAAAAACATGAAAAGAAAACTATTAAGTGTAAAAGTGCTAACATTGAATTTGAATAAAAGAAGAGTCAACCATTCTAATCAGAGATGAAACTAAAAATTTGCTTTCAGCTTTCACAGTAAAACAGGTAAAAACTGCCTATCTAAAACATTCAGTTTTTTAAAATTTAGACATCTATGCCCTTTTTAAGTTGTACTTATATTTCCTTGGAAGGAATAGTAGATATATTCATTGAACCTTGTTATTATTAATATTAGCCATTACTATTGAATATTAGCCTAATATTGAATGAATGCTTTTGATGAGAGAAGCACTACTGATGGTCATTATCATGGTGTAATAATATTAAAAATCATTTGTCTGTCGGGCACGGTGGCTCCTGCCTATAATCCAAGCACTTTGGGAGTCTGAGGCAGGTGGATCATCTGAGGTCAGGAGTTCAAGACCAGCCTGGCCAACGTGGTGAAACCTCGTCTCTACTAAAAATATTAAAATTAGCCAAGCATGGTGATGGGCACCTGTAATCCCAGATACTTGGGAGGTTGAGGCAAGAGAATCATTTGAACCCAGGAGGCGGAGGTTGCAGTGAGCCAGGATCGTACATTGCACTCAAGCCTGAGTGACAGAGGGAGACAGTCAAAAAGAAAAATAAAACATTTCTAGAGGAAATATAGAATGTTTTACTACAATGTTATGTAATTATTTGGAGAGTCAAATAAGTTTGTTTTAGTGATCAGTGAGTTGAAATTCTTTGGTGAATTAGAAGTGTCCTATCATATTCATTTGTATAATAAAACCTATGTATATATAGATTACACTTAACTGAGTTTTCTTTTAGGTACTTGTTACAAAGAAAAATTGTCATGTGCCACCCCAGACTGAATCTCAAACTCTGAGGATGGAACCCAGCAATCTATTTGTAACTAACTAGTTAAATTTGAGAATTATCACCTGTAATCACAGCACTTTGGGAGGCCAAAGTGGGTCAATCACCTGAGGTCAGGAGTTGAGACCAGCCTGGTCAACATGATGAAACCCCCTTCTCTACTAAAAATACAAAAACTAGCTGGGTGTAATTAGTAATCCCAGCTAGTCAGGAGACTGAGACACAAGAATTGCTTGAACCCACAGGTGGAGATTACAGTGAGCAGAGATCAAGCCACTGCACTCCAGCCTAGGTGCTGCAGTGAGATTCTGTCTCAAAATAACAAAAAAAAAAAAAAAGAGAGAGAGAGAGAGAATTATTGTATTCCATAACTACTACTAGGTAGTATAAGCTACAATGTATAATAAAAATATTTTAAACTGTTTATTGTGTTTTAAATTTCTGTGACTATTTTTGCTGACTGCCTTTATATAGATGTTTCTGAATCTTATATCTAATGACTAATAAGACGTCTCTGAATTTCCTCTCTAATGCAAGGAGGCTATATAAATCACTCAGGGAGCATGTTAAAATGCTGATTCTTTTGTCTCTCCCACATCCTATTAAATCAGAGCCCTAAGATGTTGATTCAGTATTTGAAGTAAGTCCTCGGGTCAGTATTTTTTTCGTATGGTGATTCTGAGTTTGGAAAGAAGAAGTATCTCAATCTATTAAGAATCTGTGGAGTGATATATATACCACCTCCCTCTCTAGACTTAGGCTGCTCAGGCAGTGAAGTGCATCACTGTGTCTTATCAAATGACCCTGTTTTGTGTCCTCACAGAATTACTACCTGTATGGTTGACAGAGAAGAACAGCAGCCTGATGTAGGATGGACATGTCTCTTACAGGCTTATCCTAGCTAAACAGAAAGCCATTTATCCTCACCTTGAACAGCTGGAAGAAATTAACACAGTGAGAAGAGCAATGAGACTCCGGGCAGTCATGCAGTGTTTTGATCTGTTCATATGCTGGAGTGGGGGGACAGGTGAAAAAGTGTACAAAAGGACAAGTTAGACCTGTTACTATAGGTTAAAGGAATTTAGAAAAGCAACCAGTAGGCTTCCATCCTCACCATAGACAATACTTTGGATTTCCATATTTTAACTTAAAGCAAAGGTTATATTTCATTCTCAAAAATAGGAGAAGGTAGAATTTCAATTTTTCATATATGTTTGTAATTTTTTCAGTGTACTGACTCATAGTCTATAAGACATGATGGATTCCTTCTTCCATCCATTCCCACTGATTTCCCTAAACATAGACAGATGAAGAACTGTTCTGCAATGCTGTGTTGCTGTCTTGAGACCAATCCCTCTTTCTGACTGTGTTAATTTATTCTGGCTCCGCAAGGCCAGCATAAGTGGCACTCAGGTTTGCCAGCTGAGGTCCAAGTGAATGTAGGGAACCAGAGATCTTGCCCATCCTGAATCAGGTTGATGTGTTCACTCCAGCCTCCTGCTGCTCTTACTTTTCTCTTTAAGACAGAAATATTTGTTGATTTTGATCCAACTGAGACTATAAAATTTAAAAGCATCTTTTCAAATCTGAATCTGTTGAATTAAGTATTCTAATATGATTAAAAAGGACTTTAATAACATATATTTTTAATTTCTAAAATTGTGCATGGAAGTATTCGCTCACTTAATAAAATAACTTTTTTTTTTTTGAGACAGAGTCTCACTCTGTCACCAGGCGCCAGGCTGGAGTGCAGTGGCGCGATCTCGGCTCACTACAACCTTCGCCTCCCGAGTTCAAGCAATTCTCCTGCCTCAGCCTCCTGAGTAGCTGGAACTACAGGCGCACACCACCACGCCCAGCTAATTTTTTGTATTTTTAGTAGAGACGGGGTTTCACCATGTTGGCCTGGATGGTCTCAATCTCTTGACCTCGTGATCCACCCACCTTAGCTTCCCAAAGTGCTGGGGTTACAGGCGTGAGCCACCGCGCCCGGCCAAAATAACTATTTTTAAGAGAAACATTTCTTTATGTTGAGCTCTCTCTTCACCTCTTTTCTATACGCATCATTATAGTTTACCTCCAGAAATATTTGGCTTAGTGACTAGTGTGAGTAGTAGCTGGTTGTTTGAAGATCTTTGTTCAGTTTGCATTAATTGTTTTAGTTTTATCCCAACTCTAACTCCAGTTTAGAAATGAAAATACACTCACTGGTTTTTGTTACTGATGTTGATTTATTTATTCACACTCTACCCTATTTTTATTAGATGTATGGCAATTCTGATATTATTCCTGTTTAAAATAATATGAAATCGTAAAAACAATAAAATTATAGTTTATACAAGCCTTGGGAAGTGTAAGCATTTCTAAACTACAAGAAAAAGTAAAGCTTAAAATATGAATTCATTTCTTGTTTCACTAATGGCCATCATGATTACCTATATTTAGATTCTAAGTATACTGTGTCTGAGATAATTCAGAGGGCTTCTAGGTGTCCTTAGTTATTCTAAATGATGAGGTTATGTAATTTTACACATTTCACTCTTTTAACAAATATTTGTTGAATACTTAAATTTGTGCCTAACTCTGTGCTTCAGACCTTAAATGAATTACAGAGAATGTATAATGGAATTCATCCTTTTAAATTACAAGGCAGTTTTTTTTAGGATTAAAATGAGATGACTATATTACTTGAAATTGGATGAGTAGGATGCAGTTATCATTTGGCAGAGTATTGATGAGTAATATAGACAGAGATGCAACATTGATTGCATCCTAAATATGTGAGCTCCCTGTTATTTTGATGTGCACAGCTTACTCTGCATTCCTTTCTTCTTCCATTAATGAGAAGGAATAATATTCACTAATTCAGTCAGTAGCACTTGGCCATTATTTGCTGAGCTGTATAAACAATGAACAGCTGTATAATTGTTTATATTACATGATTTGTTTATTCATTTTAAACATTTTATGACAGTACGGTAGCTTAGCAGCATTGCTTATGGTAATGAAGAAGTTAATTAGCAATATTGAGCAAGACTTTAAGACATGAGTTTTAATAAGTAGTGCTAAAAATGTTACAGTAGTCATCCACAGATAAACAAAATAAACCTCAGACAAATGGGAATAATGCTCAAATTATAAGGAAAAATATTTTAGAATGCTTTGGTTCTGTCATTTCAAAAGAATAGTACAGATAAATACACATTCACATACCAAGGACAGCCCTAATTTCACTGGCGTTTTTCCCCTCTTATCCTAAAACTACTAAATGGTAGAAAATGGTGGCTTACTTTAACAATAAATAAATAAATAAGCAATAATCTTTTGATATTAAATTCACGCTGATAAATAACCCTCTGCCAGCAAAGCAGGCAGACAGCTTACAAAGGATACTGGAATAATTTGAGCTTTCCAGCCCAGAAATATTGACAGACGTAGTCTGAATGTGTCAGTCTGCTTCATTTTAGAGCCAAAGTCTTAATTCAAGCATTAGGAAATCCATAATTGGAAAGAATCCCATAATCACTGCTGATATTTTTCTCTAATTATAAGTGACTTTGTTGTATCATAAGCCTACTTAAGAACTCTTGATTTTGATAAGAAATGTATTCCCAGGCGCCACTGACTAGACCTGGCATTATCAGAAATTAATTTCTATTGGCTAAGCATTGGAGTGTCATGTAGTAGTTGACAGAGTGATACAAAAACACTAATATCGGAGTATTTAAATATGGCGTCAATTTTGCCTGAGGTCCAAACAGAGGTTAAAGTTACATTTCTTGATATCAGTGGCTTAGTGGATTCTATGACTCATTTTGGGATTTCATTATGATTGTGGCAGATGATGCTACTTTACCTTATCCTTTTGTCATGCCACCATCAGCAGTGTCTCTGTATCTGAGCCAACTGCCTGGGCGATTCAGTGATTTAATTCCCATAAACCATCAGAGGTTAGGAGGTTATTTTTAATGAAAAAAGGGGTGTTTTCCTGCTATTTATATATGGTATGACAGAAGTATAAATCACATGTGAGTGGGATGTGCCAAAACTTACTAAAGCCAAATGAAGTTAGATTGGTGATAGGAAATACTTTGAAAAGACGTAGTTCTAGGAAATTGAATATAAACCCTCTCAGTGAAGGTTCTTTGTTGAATGAGTTATGACCATACTCAATATTATCTTCTTTTATTTATTAAACATTTGGTGAATAATTATGATATGCAAAATACTTTACTGAGAGCTGTGAGAGATAAAGTAAGAGGCTTGGCCCCATAGATGAGGAATTTATTATTTGATTATAGAGGCAACAAATATAAAGAGTCAAGTTATGCCAAATAACAGCATTTCTTATTTTGTAAAATTTATCAAGTTGATAATAATAGATCTTAAACAAAATAACACATCTTGCATAAGTTATGCATGATGTGGATTCATTTTTATTTAATTGAGATATTTAGCAAAATCTCATATGACACTCTCAGAAGATGAAGAAATGTGGACTCTCTTAGATTATGTTAAATTATATGAAATTGCCAATATCCGACAGTTTGATGTAAGGAATTGCAACTTGTATGACTAGACCTAATATAATGTAACATCCTCATAAGTAGCTTAAATTACTCAAAGAGAATAAAGCAATATGTTTATTCACCAGAATTCACCTAGAAAGTAGTCTTATGAGAATGATGACAAGTTTTGTCCTTGGCCCTCTCTCACTCAATATTTTTCATCAATAATTTTTATGAAAATATAGAAGATATGACAATTTGCATTGCTAGATGACAGATTATTTAGAAGGAATACCCTAATAGACCAGATGATAAAATCAAGAATCAAATGGTTTTGAACAGCCTATATCAAGGATCTAAAATTAAAAGATGAAATCTAACACAGATAAATGTTAAGTCTTCTGTGTAGGTTTTATTTCCTTGTGTATTATACAATTCCAAAATGTGAAGATTCTGCTTGACATGTGAACAACAACAACAACAAAGAGCCTTTAATTCACTTTTGGCCTGTAAATACATATTTGTTGACTCACGTTTTTCAGTCACTTTATAAGATGCTGAAGATGCAATGACCCAAACGCATTCAGTCCTTGTCTTCAAAGGTTTACAGAATGTGGGAAACCACAGGTTCGCTTTGTAGCAATAGTTTGGGGTATGAGGTGTGAAAGAGGAAAGCAGTCTTCAGGTACATTAATAATAGTAGTAATTATAATGACACCTAGAACAAAGGTGAAAATTTTTCATGCTATTTCCATTTGGTAAGACCACTTCCTAAGAATTGGGTTGAGAACTCCTGGGTATCACATTTTAGGAAGAATGTCAAAATGTGAGAGTTGGTTCATAGGGGGATGCCTATGTTGGTATGAATTCTGGAAACTAATTGGATTGATGAAAGGTTGAAGAATGGGGGTATTTAGCTAATGGCTATTAAGTCTAATTGCCTGGGTTCAAAATTGGCTCTATCACTTTCTAGTTATATAAATTCGGGCAAGTTACTGAGCCTCACTGAGCCTCAGTACACTTATCAGTAAAAGAGAAATTATAATAGTACTTATATCTCAAGTTTGTTAAGAAGAGTGAGTTAATATTTGTAAAGTACTTAAAACAATGAATGACATGTAAGTGACATGTGAGTGCCAAATATAAATAAATAAATAGATATATAGATAGATCTATAAATTGATAGGTGGATAGATAGGGGATAAATAAATAGGGCAGATTAGGAGAGAGATCAAGAGAGAGACATAGAAGATATTTTGAAATATCTGAAGAGAAGCTTTGGAAGAGGAAGTATTCAGCTTCATTCTTCCTGAAAGGAGCATGATCAAGCAGCCAGAAATCACTGAGTGAAAACAAATCCTTATTCTTTGATAAAATATACTTTTTTTATTTGGCCAGTTTTTATTCTGCAGTGTTCTGCTTCTTCCCGAATCTTGCCCATTTCCAGAATGATGCAAAATTGACAAAATTAACTTCAACAACTCTGCCTCTTCACATGATGCCTTTTGTGTGAAGTAGGTGGCACTGCTTTTAAGGTCTAAACAAATTTCAAAATATTGTTACTTCCTAACATGGAAACAAAATATAGTCTGACAATGGTTGGAACCTGAGTAAATCCAGTGTTAAGGCATGGTTGCCTATTGACTGATAACATAGCTGACTTAGAGGGCTAACTGCCAGTCTTGTAGTCTTGTTTTAGGAGCTCTTCTGCCACAGATTATCTGAATAAACCCATATAATTTTCTTAGTCTCTGTCTTTCTCCTTCTTTAACCAAATAAAAGCTCATCAATACAGTGCTATTTCTAACATTATCAGATTTTTTCTTTTTTTTTTTTTTGACAGAGTTTCACTCTTGTTGCCCAGGCCGAAGTGCAATGGCACAATCTTGGCTCACCGCAATCTCCGCCTCCAGAGTACAAGCAGTTCTTGTGCCTCAGCTTTCCAAGTAGCTGGGATTACAGGCTCATGCCACCATGCCCAGCTAATTTTTTTGTATTGTTTTGGTAGAGACGAGGTTTCACTATGTTGGCCAGGCTGGTGTCGAACTCCTGACCTCGTGATCTGCCCGCCTCCACCTCCCAAAGTACTGAGATTACAGGCGTGAGCCACCATGCCTGGCTGAGTTTATCCTTTTTATAGTGCTTGATTATTCTTAATGGTTTTAGGGGGATCTTTATAGCTAAGACTAATTTCATGTAGCATTTCTGTAGTAAAAACTTTGGTTAGGAAGAAACAGTTGAGCTTTTGAAATGGTATTTTTAAAACTTACTTCCTTGGGAGGCTGAGGCAGGAGAATCTCTTGAACCTGGGACATGGAGGTTGCAGTAAGCCAAGAGCGTGCCACTGCCCTCCACCCCAGGTGACAGAGTTATTAGCAGTGTAGTGTATAACTGGACAATAGAGATTTTTTCTATGAGCTTAAAAGACATATATCTAAAATACTTATGTATACTAGCTGGAAAATATACACAACCTTATCTGCAGAATGTTAGTTTTATGTTTCCACTGACACATACATTCTACATTCATGCTAATAGAAAGCCATTCAATGTTGGTTTGGTAGTTATCTTCAGAAAGGCCAACTTCTTCTTACTACAAATGTATAAAGTTTGGAATGTGACTTGTAACCAGTCGCTTTGTAGCAATTATTCAATAGTTCTTACTCTTCCTACAGTTTAAATATGCATTCATTCACTCACTCATTCTGCTTTGAGTGAGGTTATTTGGCAAGCACTGTGAGGATGTAGGAAAAATGAATGAGGAGGTTGCCAAAGATGAACACCTTCCCCTTTGGGACAAACTTTAAGTGAATAAACCAGATGGAAAAAGAATAGGAAGAGCATTCATAAGATGATAAAATAATAATCAAAAAGGGAAAAGGGAGACCATTGGGAAAAAGAGAAGATGCAAGATATTTGGCAAGGCACCCTTATCTTAGCTGCTATTGCCGTTAGCCATCAGAGTATTATACTTCCCATAGTTTTTGCTTATTTTTATTTTTAAACAGAGTCCCTATATGAATAGGACATCATATTGGAAAGCATAAGCAATGTGTTAAAAATTGTAGCTTTTACCCCATAGATGGGTTAATAGATTAATAATATTTTTACCTTAAATGAGATTTTGGTCCAAAAAATATTCTAACATTTGCCCATTATGCTTTCCCGTATTTATTACAATATAATTTATCAGTTGATTTAGCTAGATTTGATTCTGAGAGCCACTCAGGTTTCTGGAAAATAGAATGTAATTCATCATGTGGTAGTCAAAATATTCCTATGATTATAAACAAAATAAGGCACACATCTAGGATAGGCTTATTCATGTATTAATAAAATAAAATATTTTATACTGAGAACTGTTGGAAACAGATGCTCAGTGCTGCAAAGAAAAATCAGCATTGAGACAAAGGCTCTCTCCGTAAGGCAATTTTACTTTCTGGAGAAAGGTTGCTCCTGTTAGCTATCTCTCCACAAGAGTACAATGAACAAAGGAAAGGCAAGCATATTTGGCCCCCACGGGAAACGGCAGTGACAGACTTTTAGCGATAAACGAAAGTTTAAGTAAGCTACAGTGACCAGCAGAGTCGGTCAATTTCGTTCCTTATGCATTGGGTCCTTACTTCCGTGGCTGATCTCCGTTGGTTGGAGCCGGACTTCATAATCTAAAACTGAACCTGATCGGCTAACAACTTAAAACTTTTCTAAACAGGTAAAGGCAGTGGAGAACAAAGGAAAAAAGGAAGTCCAAATAAGGAAGGAGCATAGGATGTGAGCTGGGATATGCCTGTGAGCACATCCAGCACAAATATCTTAGTTAAAGTACAAGGGTACAGAATGTACCACATGCTTGTGAGCATGTCTAAAAGCTGCATAGGGTAGGGCTTAACAAAAAGTTATTAGCAAAAAGCAATAAGGCTTTGAAGAAAGTCTTTAAAACAAACTACTATTTCTAACATTTGTTGTTATTATTCTTCAACAAGAATAGAAACTTTGAAGAGGAACTTTTTACTTTCTACAGTTCTTCTTCTTGACTTTATGGTTTTTTTTCTTCAAACTTTCTTAACATGTGTTGGCTTAGTTATTCTGCTTGATTCTCTAAAAAAAGAAGTTTCTCTTGTTTTACAATGTTGTGTTTTTCCTTTTCTGATTGATGAAATGCTAGGGTAAAAGGGATAGCTAATTGAACTAGAACACAACTACTGCTTTAAATATTTGGGAGAGTATCTAACAAAGGTCTTCTACAATACTACTGTACATCTGCTCGAGGATGAATAAGGGCAAGCTGATGAATTGGCTATTGGAAGTGTTTGACTTCACTGCATCTTGTTAAGTCTGCACGGAACATTAAATTTTCTTCTTGTCGTTGGAAACACAAGGTAAAATTGGTCTCAGAAGATGGAGGTTGGATGGCTTTCGGGCCCTGACTTGCAGGGTGCTACACTTCAGAAAATAGCAGATAGAAATTTTGGCATAGTTCATTATTTTAGGCTGTAAGATTTTGAAAAAGAGCTACTATGCAGTCTATGTCTTGTTGATTAGAGGACTATCTGAGTGGAAAGGGGACAACTTGGGCTTTCAGCCTACTGTGCACACAAACGTAGCAGTTGCTTTTATTCAGAGTGCTGATGGAATATTTAATCTATTCTAGCTAGGCATTTACATCTTGCTACTTTGTCTTAATTGCTACGGTTTGCTGTTGGTAAATATGACTTAATGAAGGCGAAGATTTTTTAGATGTTGCAATATCAATAGTAAGCTGTATAGGATTATATTGGTTATATTGACAGCTAGAAAGAGTAATTCTTTTGGTAAAATGGATGTATGATTATAAGGACTGACAAAGGCTTGTGGAAGCAATCTATCTTAAACTTTTAGTGTTCTATAGGACATTAGACTAAGCACAACATAGAGATTTTATTTTAGAGGGACAAGAGTTTGATTCTTGCTAATTAATACAGCTACTATTCTCTGGATTACTAGTATCTTTATGGGAACTCATTATGTCTTCTTAGTCTGAGGAAGTCTCAGAGGGACAGAGATATTTTTCTGAAGCAGTAAACAAAAGAATCTGAATAGCAGCCATTGAGCCCCAGATCTTCCCATACCCAAATGAGAAGGAATCCAGTAAAACAATTCTGGTAATATAACAAAACAAGGTTCTTTAACACCACCAAAAGATCAAACTAGCTCACCAGTAATGGATCCAAACCAAGAAGAAATCTCTGAATTTCCAGAAAAAGAATGTAAAAGGTTGATTATTAAGCTACTTAAACTACAAGACCATGTTAATGTAAACCGAGAGTGTATTAAAGTTTAAAGATCTATGTACATCGATTGATTCATTAGTTTACAATTAAGAAGACTAGTGCTTTTCCAAAATAAGATTTTGAGATATTGAGCAATTGATTTCCAATAATATCATAGTAAAGATAAGCTATTTGTTTAAAACCAATTGTAGAATCTTAAATAAAGATTTAAATCTTAAAGTCTAATTATGGAATCTGAGTTCTTCACTTTTAAAATTAGCAACTAAGAAACGTTTTATTCAAATTTAACATAGGAGTAATAATATTAGAAATTGATAAATTATGACATAAACGGATAAACTAAAGATATGTTATTTATCTAGACATTTTTTTACTTATTTTCAGTATTTTAAAAAAGATAACTATACCTCAATTTTAGGTCATATTGATTGAAATGAAAATTATGTATTTACCAAATTTTTGTTTCCTCGGAACACTTTTCACTAAGTGATACAAATAAAATCTCTCTTTTTCTTTCTGTGTGTGTGTGTGTATGTGTGTGTGTACACACACACATATATGTTGGTCTTTATTAACAAAGGAAGAAACCCCTAGAGAGAAGAAATGTCCTGTGAGGGCTTTACTATATGACACACTTAAAAACAGGCCAATTAATCACAAAATGTGTTTGTAATCACTTTGCGTAAGGATTATCAAATATATTGGCAATTTTATCCAAGAATCTTATTTTTAAGATTTACATTTTCTTTAAAACATAAAATAAGTACCTTTTGCTTAGATTTTCTAATTATGCATGAGCGATTATATGTAAGTAATAACAAACTAAGCTTTCTTTTAATTGGCAAGTTTGAACTTTAAGTATTTAATTGATGCTTTATAGTAAAATTGACTGATAGTTGATTTTCAAACAATTCTTTAAGGAATGAAATAAGTCTCCATTATCAGCGAAGTGTAATTAATGTTTAATTCTTATTTTCGCTTTTGCCAAAATATGCTTATATACTGGAACATACATTATGTAACTACAATGCTAAGCTTCCAAAACAGGCACAGAAAGTGTTGAATAATCAAAACTGGAGTGGCAAAATATAAAATACAAATGAATAAATGAGCCATATCTTTTTCTCAGCACCTGTTATTAAAAATAGAATAAATCTTTTCCTGTTTGAATCTCTTAAAACATGAGTCATGCTGAGTAGCCGAATATTCTACCTTAATGAGAGTGTTTAAGCACTAAAACTTTTAGGATACATTTTTGTCATTTGGAAGAGATCCTTTTGTAACTTTTATACTTCACTATTTTTATAGCAAAGTTAACTCTGTTTAACTTTTAACTTTTCCTTGGTCATTATGTTGGGATTTCTTTTTAACCTGCCTTATATATTTCATATTTAAATTATTGATTTTAAAACAGTTTATTTTTTGATGATATTTTTGGAAACTAATTGCCCATATCTTGAAACATATGTTCAATATAAACAAAGTTCTAAACCAAATTTTGGGAATATTACACAACTCCTATGACAATAGTTGGCTGTACATTCATTTATGTACTGTAGGCCTGCCCTTATTGTGGGGGATACATCCCAAGACTCCTCGTGGATACCTGAAATTGTGGATAATACCAAAGCTTGTATACATGCTTTTTCCTATACATACATATGATAAAGTTTAATTGATAAATTAGGAACAGTAAGAGATTAACAACCATAATTAATAATAAAATAGAAACCATTATATACTGTAATGAAAGTTATATGAATGTGGTCTCTCTCTCTCTCTCTCTCTCTCTCTCTCTCTCGCTCTTTCTCTGTTGAGAATCACTGCTTTGTGATTAAGTGTTTCTGATGGAAGTATGTCTTAATCCTTTTAAATATCTAGAGGCTAAAAGCCAGAACTATTAGTTTAGGCTCTGTATTAGTCTGTTCTCATGCTGCTGGTAAAGACATACCCAAGAGTGGGCAATTTGCAAAAGAAAAAGGTTTATCAGACTCATAGTTCCACATGGCTGGAGAGGCCTCACAATCAAGGCAGAAGGCAAGGAGGAGCAAGTCCCGTCTTACATGGATGACAGCAAGCAAAGAGACAGAGCTTGTGCAGGGAAACTCCTCTTTATTAAAACGTAAGATCTCATGCGACTTAGTTACTATCATGAAAAGGCAGGAGAAAGACCCACCCCCATGATTCAATTACCTCCCAGTGGGTCCCTCCCATGACACATGGGGATTGTGGGAGTTACAATTTAAGATGAGATTTGGGTGGGGACACAGCCAAACCATATCATTCCACCTCTAGTCCCTCCAAAATCTTATGTCCTCATATTTCAAAACCAATCACACCTTCTCAACAGTCCTCCAAAGTCTTAACTGATTTCAACATTAACTCTAAAGTTCACAGTCCAAAGTCTCATCTGAGACAGGCAAGTCCCTTCTACCTATGAGCCTGTAAAATCAAACACAAGTTAGTTACTTACTAGATACAAAGAGTACAGGCATTGAGTAAATACAGCAATTCCAAATGGGATAAAGTAGCCAAAACAAAGGGACTACAGGCCCCATGCAAGTCCAAAATCCAGTGGAGCAGTAAAATCTTAAATCTCCAAATGATCTCCTTTGATTCCATGTCTCACATCCAGGTCATGCTGATGCAAAAGGTGGGTTCTCATGGTCTTGAGCAGCTCCACCCCTGTGGCTTTGCAGGATATGGCCTCCTTCCTGGCTGCTTTCATGGGCTGGCATGGAGTGTCAGCAGCTTTTCCGGGTGCATGGTGCAAGGAAGGTGGAGGAAAGTGGCTCTCTTCTTACAGCTCCACTAGACTGTATCCCAGTATGGACTTTGTGTAGAGTCCCTTCTGCACTGATCGAGCAGAGGTTCTCCATGAGGGCCCCACCCATGCAGAAAACTTCCACCTAGGCATCCAGGCATTTCCATACATCTGAAATCTAGATGGAGTTTCCCAAACCCCAATTCTTGATTTATCTGCACTCACAGACTCAACACCATGTGGAAGTCGCCAAGGCTTGGGGCTTGCACCTCTGAAGCCATGGCCTGAGCTATACATTGGCCCCTTTCAGCCACAGCTGAGACTCAGGGTCCCAAGTTCCTAGGCTGCACAGAGCAGAGGAACCCTGGGCTCACCTCATGAAACCACTTTTTACTCTTAGGCCTCCAGGCCTGTGATAGGCAGGGCTGCCATAAAGACTTCTGTAATGCCATAGAGACATTTCTCCTTTTCCTTGGAGATTCACATTCAGCTCCTTGTTATGCAAATTTCTTCAGAAGGCTTGGATTTTTCCGCAGAAAATGGGATTTTCTTTTTTATCACATTGTCAGTCTGCAAATTTTCCAAACTTTTATGGTCTGCTTTCCTTATAAAACTGAGTGGCTTTAACAGCACCCAAGTCACACCTTGAATGCTTTGCTGTTTAGAAATTTCTTCCACCAGATGTCCTAAATCATCTCTCTTAAAAATCTCTAGGGCAGGGGCAAGATGCCACCAGTCTCTTTGCTAAAAGATAACCAGAGTTATTTTTGCTCTAGTTCCCAGCAATTTCCTCATCTCCATCTGAGACCACACTAGCCTGGACCTTATTATTCTTTTCACCATCAACATTTTTGTTAAAGCCATTCAACAGTTCTCTAGGAAGTTCCAAACTTTCCCACATTTTTAAAATCTTTTTCTGAGCCCTCCAATTGTTCCAACCTCTGCATTTTACCCAGTTCCAAGGTTGCTTCCACATCTTTTCAGTAATGTTCCACACTAATGGTACCAATTTACTGTATTTCTCTGTCCTTACACTGTTGATAAATACATACCCAAGACTGGTAATTTACAAAAGGAAGTTTATTGGACTCACAGTTCCACGTGGCTGCTGAGGTCCTCACAGTCATGGTGGAAGTCAGGGAAAAGGAATTCACATCTTACTTGGATGGTGGCAGGCAAAGAAAGAGTGCTTGTGCAAGGGGACTCCTCTTTATAAAACCATCAGATTTCATGAGACTTATTCACTATCACAAGAACAGCACAAGAAATACACTAGGATTCAGTTACCTCCCACTGGGTCCTTCCCACAACAAGTGGGAATTGTGAGAATTACAATTCAAGATGACATTTGGGTGGGAACACAGCCAAACCATGTCAGGCTCCCAAAATTACTTGTCTTTTGCAACAACTAATTTGACCCCCCAGCCTCTATTCTCAATATACTCCTCCCCATTCTCATTCCCACTTTCAATCTACTCTCTAGACAGCTACTGGATATTTCCAAAATGCAAACAATAAGTTATATAGTATAGTTTATTTTTTTTAACTCCCTACTGCTTTTTTAAATAAACTTGATGAAACTTATCTTGAGAAATATGATCTTAATGTATGATCATAGCAAAAACAAATGTGTATAATTTACCTAAATCTATACAATGAATGAGAATGTATTCTACATATTTAGTTTCAGAAAAGAAAAATATTACTTTAAGTTTAAGTAAAATATAGATGTTTTAAAAACCTGGACAAAGTAGAATAAATCTCTAATATGTAATGACCAGTACACTGACTCATTGGAAATCTATTAGATAAAAAAGTTGCTAGGCGCCATTTGCATTATGTCATAACTAACTGCACAGACACAGTCACAGTGGCTAGGGGTATATTGCTCTTGAGAGAACCAGGTAAATCATAACCTCTTTTTGTTGGTAAACAGTTTTTAAAATGTGAACTAATTTCATTGATAATATTCAAACAAATGTATTTAGCCATTTCCTCTACTTAACATTTCATTTACTAGTGGAGAGAAAACAAGTCATTGTCACCTGAGCATCAGCCAGGTGGTCACTTTGCTCTCACAAGATAAGGACATAAGTGGATGAATTATTACAACATGTTGTCTTTAGAATTTTTTCAATGTAGTAGCTTATGCCGTTATGATGTCTTTTAATAATATATTCAAAAGAGAAAGGAAATTCTGCTTGTAATACTTTCTGAAAAGATCACATTGGTTGGTTTTTAAACAAGTTAATCTAAGAAGAAAACACCTGTCTCTTGTTAAATAATGAGTGATTTTTTCTGTGAATTCATTTGAAGACATAATGCTAATCTGTATAGCCATGATTCATTTCTAGTTGTCTATTTCTTCCCATTTGAAACAAAAGCTTCCTGTTATTGAGATTCCTGGGAAAAAAAAAGACAAATGATTGTTCACTTGCCTGTGGAGATATTCTTCATGAAGAGGAACTCAAAATGTACTTGATGATGATTAACTGACTTAAAGAATAGGGTAGCAGTGATGTAAGAGGCACTAGCTCATTTGTAAGTTTTAAGCCTAAATGAGGTAAACCATTAGGTGGGGGCTCCTTCAGTTTTCTGTTATATTTGCTTGTGAACTAATGACCATTTTGAGCATTGACTTTAACTGTAAATTATTTTAAAGAAAGTTAATTATTGTCATTGCTTTCACAATTACTTTTACATGAATAATTTCTTATCTCTTAACTGCTTCATGCCTAAGCAGTTCAGAAAATTCCTATACAATAAATGCACTTATGTGAATAATTTTATGTCAGGCTACTGAGAAATTGAAGAGCTATTCATAGGATCTTTCTGCCTATCAAGTAGAATGTAATAACTTTTATCTAAAAAATGGAAAAAAAATCAGTTTTGTGCTCAACCTAAATTTATGTATTTACTTTTTCGAGACAGGGTCTAGCTCTGTTGCCCAAGCTGGAGTGCAGTAGCATGACCATAGCTCACTGCAACCTTGCGCTCCTTGGCTTAAACAGTACTCCCATGTCAGTTTCCTAAATTACTAGGACTACAGGCAAATCCACTCCACCCAGCTAATTTTTTTATTTGTAGAGGCTCAACACGTTGCTATGCTGTTCTTGAACTCCTGGCCTCAAGTGATCCTCCCAAAGTGCTGGAATTACAGGTGTGAGCTACTGTGTGGGCCTCAACCTAAATTTAAGAAGAAGAATATACCAAGAATGATTAGGCAGCAACTACTGATTAGAATTCTTGCATTTTATTCATTTTGGTTTGTATGTGATCTTGAGCAAATCATTTGAACTCATTTCCATTTAACTATATCTAGAGAGTACATATATTATACAAGTTGTGAAATAAAAAATGTATACATAAAGAAAATGAGTCACTTTTCCAGCTTATCAACTACCATCTGCAAATGAATACTTTCAGCTGTTCTTGGGGGCTTTCACTGTTGTGTAGAAGTATGTGTAGTTTATTGAGAAACTCAAAGCAACTTCTAAACTTAAAAAATAAAATGAGACATTTTTCGTTTCACTTCCCCAGATTATTCGTCAACCATGTTGGCAAATAAAAGCATAATCTGATTTCCTGCTTGTATATCTTGCCTCATATCCTACTTTTTTTTATATTCATTTTTTATTTTATTTTTGAGATGGAGTCTAGCTCTGTCAGCCAGGCTGGAGTACAGTGGTGCAATGTCAGCTCACTGCAACCTCCGCCTCCCAGGTTCAAGCAAATCTGCCTCAGCCTCCTGGGATTACAGGCGCCCACCACCACATCCAGCTAATTTTTGTATTTTTAGTAGAGACAAGGTTTCACCATGTTGGTCAAGCTTGTCTTGAATTCCTGGCCTTGTGATCTACCCACCTCAGCCTCCCAAAGTGCTGGGATTACAAGCTTGAGCCACCACACGCAGCCCATGTCCTACTTCTTATACATTGTAGTTTGCATCCCAACACAATGCACTGCTTGTGGTCCGTGTGCTGTGATATGCAAATGACCCTCTGCACATGCTGCCACCTCTCTGCTGTCTCAATTAGAATGGGGTCCCTTAGGGAAGGGTATAGGCCTTAATAATTTCAAATCTTCATCATAATTCCTCCACAGGGAGACTCAGTTTTTTTTCCACCCCAGCATATCTTTTTTGCTCCTTTCTGTCATCAATGTCTGTGCCTCTTTACTATAATAAGTCTTGGTTGAAATTTAAAAAGCTGGATCTCTCTAAGTCAAAGATAAAGGGATCAAATCAGAAACCGAAGTCAGAGCTCTTATGAAATTTGACAATGCCAGGAAGGTAGATTCTGAGGGGATAAAGTTAGAGAATCACTGGCTGTGTATATTATGTGGATTCAATAAGTATTTGTTGATAACTTCCTAAAAGAGGCAATGCCTTTTCTAATAATACATGATTAAGTCTATCATGGCTTTGAAAATGGCTTTACTCCTTTGCTTGAGTTTTCTCATGCTAACTCTGGATACCCTCTCTTTTTTGGTATTTGCTATTGTTAAAATTTTTGTAAGTAATTGTTGATTACTTACCTGCTATGAACTTGAAATTTTCTTTAGAATTGTTTAAATATTAATGAATCTAATTGTAAAAAATAGATACAAATTTCAAAAGAAAACAAAATACCAAAGAATACCAAACATACAAAGAAGTATTTCAGCATGGAGCAGTTAGTACCCCTTCTGCATTTGGGGTTTTGGTAATTGAACCATGTGATTTTGTGGTGAGGTTCTTTTCCCCTTATCTTTAGCATTTCTCAAGTTCAGCATTCACAGCCTTCTCTTTCTTTCCTGTTCTGTCAAGTTGCCTTTGCCTTTGCCTCTCAAGCATAGCACCCCTTTACTTCTCCAAAGAACTGAAGAGATTTCTCAGAAGCCCTTGGCTTTTATCCTTACAAGGCCAAATCAAGTGACATTAGAGACTTTCAGCTCTTCAAAAGCTTTGCGTCTACAGAGAATTTAAGCAAGGTAAATTAAAACATACAAAAATCAGAGCTTTGGTTACAACTCTGGTATCTTAGAAGGATATTCACATTTTCTTATGTATGAAGAGTAATATTTCAAAGTATCAATTGTTTAATTTTAGACCAATATTGGAATTAAGTACGCTACAAATGGGTGTTTCTAAAGGATCCTTGATGTTAATTTGGGATCCTATTTTCTCCAAACTTAACACAAATTTGAGGCAGAATATGAGGAAAAAATAAAACATAATTTATTATGAGACTTGGTTTCCTCTCTAGTAAAGTAGAAAGAACTATAGCAACTACATCATTGATTTGTGTGAGGATAGAAAGTGAGATTATAAAATAGTTAACAGAAAGTTTAGCAGACTTATTCAATAAATATCATCAGTGTGATCATTATCCATCCTCATTTTGTGTTACCTTTTATAACAGTTTATTTTTTACACAAGCCAAATGATGAACCAAGAAAAAATCTGCATGTTTATTCCAAATATTCATGCTACTAAAGAAAACAACCCCACAATACATATTCTTTTCTAGATTAAGTTTCACTATCATGTCAATGAATTCTCAGTTCTTAATGGATGGGCTGATTTTCTCCTTCATGTTCAACTTGTATATCAGTAGCTATGTCACTATTCATGTTAAATAATTATTGTCAAATTATTAATGTTAAATAATTACTGTATTGTCATACTTGTTAGCTATTCTATTTTCACAATCACCTTGTTATAAATAGAATTTTTGATGCCACAAAAGATGTAGCACTCTAATATAAATTTCCTCAGTAAGGCAGTTTACTTCTATAGCAGGGTGTGGCTCACAAATGGCAAATGCACATTTGGATAAGGGAGGAAAAGGGGTATTTATGCCTGATGGGGTTGCCCTCACTGCTGTGTCATTCCCCTATTGGCTAGGGTTAGACAGCACAAGCTAGACAGATCCCGATTGGCTATTTTAAAGAGAGCAGGGGTCTGAGCTGGAGTGTCAGGGTGGGTGGTTTGGCAGGAAAGGCTGTTACGGGCAGGTCAGAGCAGGTAGCCAGGGGTGACCTAGGTTAAAGAAGGTGACTGGAGCAGGTCACTTGAGTAGGTGACCAGGATGAGTCAGGACAGAGAGGGGTCCAGGGGTAACAGTTGTGAACTACTGGTTAGAACTGGTGAAGAAGATTGTTTACTGAAACTACAAGGAAGTTAAACTTTAAAATAGAGAATGAAAGAATAAGACAGCTGAACATACTGACATATTGAATCTTTGAAGAGAAACTTGGGGTTCACTATATCTAGCAACTTCTTGTGGGCTTTGTAACTTTATGAAAATCGCTGCATCACACCCATCTATTAATATGAAAAGGCATAGCCTTCTAGAACTTTTGGCAAATAGAAGGGAGAGGATCATATAATGACGTTTAGAAAATGTGTCTTGATCTTTATTATTCAATCCTGTTTCATTTCTACCTTTGCACCTTCTGGGCAAATTCAGTAGCATGCATTTTCTGAAACAATTTTTACTAATTCTTACACTATTGTCTTGTGTTGTACTTATGTGTAATAAAATAGCAAGGTATAACAAGCAACAATTTCTAGCTTTAACAACTTCTCAGAGGTAAAAATTACATTAAATCCCATTTAAAATACATTTCTCAGTCCCATAGTATGTGACTGTTACTTATGATAAAATTGAGCACATGATAGGAACACACAAAGCAATACCTATGATTTTATCCTCTCTGTATATGTGTGTGTGTCTCTGTGTGTGTCTACGTTTACATAAATTTATGTTTCTGAAACAAAAGATCTTTATTGTAAGACTGATTCCCATTAAATGCAGATGCATGAAACAAAATCATCTGAACAGTTTTTGCCAAATAATTCTTGGCAAAAATAATATTGTACATCTTTCTCTGCCATATTTAACATATTTCTTGAACCAAGGAAAGTAGAACTCATTTATTTATTTATTTATTTATTTATTTATTTTTGAGACAGAGTCTCGCTCTGTCACCCAGGCTGGAGTGCAGTGGTGCAATCTCAGCTCACTATAACCTCTGCCTCCTGGGTTCAAGGGATTCTCCTGCCTCAGCCTCCTTAGTAGTTAGGACCACAGGCACCTGCCACTATGCTCATCTAGTTTTTTGTGTTTTTAGTAGAAATAGGGTTTCTCCATGTTGACTAGGCTGGTCTTGAAATCCTGACTCAAGTGATCCACCAGCCTCAGCCTCCCAAAGTACTGGTATTATAGGAGTGAGCCCCGGCGCCTGGCTAGAACTCTTTTCAGAGGCTCTTTCTAATGAGTTTAGGATATTATATATATATACATATATATTATAATATATTATGTAATATTATATTTTGTATATATGCAATGTATATATATATAAAATATATTGTATACTTATACAGTGGTAGATAGGTAGGTAGATAGATAGATAGATAGATAGTTAGATAGATAGATAGATAGATGAGATAGATTCGTATCAGCAATTAAAAGGTGGTCCAAGAAGAATTTTTTATGGTGCATCCTTTACTATGCTCTTTAGAGGAATGATGAGAAGTTTAGTAGCAAGACTAATAACAACAATTATACCAGGTTATCTGCTTAGTATATTTCACATAAGAGTTTCTTTACTATTCACAATAGTTGTGTGACAGGGACTAGCAAACTTGTTCTGTGAAAGACCAGACAGTCAATATTTTAGGTTTTGCAGGCTATATATGATCCCTATTGCTAGTAGTGCTGGAAGTACTTTGCTGCTGCCACTGCTCTTCCTCCTCTTTTTCTTTCTATAACTACATCTTTATTTATTTCCTCTAAACTTTTAAAAATAGAGGAAACATTCTTATATGACAGACCACACGTAGCATACTCAGGCCATGGCGAGCTTTTGTCTGCAGACCACAGTTTGCTGACCCCTATTCTATGAAATACTTGTCAATAGCCCTATGTTACAGATAGAGACACAGAACCCCCCAAGAGGCTAACCAGCTTGCCCAGTGTGCCTCAGTTAAAGATAGTGCTTTGACCCTCAGGCAACAATATGATCTTTAAATACCGGCTTCTTACTCACCAAGCTTAAGTACCCTATGTCTCCGGAGGGATTTGATTAACCATACTGGTATTGTCTTGTCTCTCTCAGAGACAGCAACTGTGAGCTAATGATGATACAGACAACGATGATGACAATAGTTCAACATTTGGGTGCTTATATGAAAAGCACTTTGCTTCATATATATGATTAAAAAAAAAAATCCTCACCATTATCCTATGAAAAAGGATTGTTTGCTTTTTATAGATGAAGAAACCAAAGCTCAGAGAGTCATATATTCAGGCCACAGAGTTCATAAGTTATGTAACTGGAATTAGTACACAGGCCTTGCATCCCTAGACCGTGTTCAATGCTGTGGCACTATACTGCCTTACCACTGAACCTCTTGTGTACTGGGCCATGTGACTTTGATTAGAGTTGGTGAAACTTATTTCAGCTCAGCCTTGTAAGGGCTAGCAAAAAGAAACCTTCTTAACCATCTGTAACACTGAGCAAAGAAACGAAACAGAAACAGGAAAAAAAATGTATATATATATCTGTATATATGAAATATACAGATATAGATATACAACTATAGCTATGGATAGATACATATATAATGTTTTTAAGTTGCTCCTAGTAAATACAGTTGAGACAGAATCTGAGCTATCATCATGAAATTTAGGAGGAATGACTACTGTTTTGGAGCACTGAGTGACACTTTGAATATAGAAAACTTGGCACAACCCATTAGCTAATTATTTTCATGAGTCTATTGTAGAGGATTCATTCTAGTCTACACGGTCTTCTTGTAGGTCAACTGTCTCTTGATAAAAAGCAGAGTTGCATTTAGATAAGAATACTTTGAATAATGTTAATGCGAGTGTTGTCTGAAAAAAGTTAATGTCTGGCAAGTTGTTTTGATAGGGAAGCTCTCCTAGAATTATTCTAGAAAATAACTGAAGATACTTGTTCAGAAATTTTTGGTCATTTCTAATAATTAAGTTTCTTTTAATGGGTTATCCTGAACAGGTAGCTTTAGACTAAATTACTCTAGAGCCTTCTCAGTATCAGAATCAATTAGGCATCAGGCACAAATCTAAAAGGATTTTCATGAAAATGATCCCTCTTTGTATACAATATTGTCAAGATGATGTGATGACAATGTTCTAGAATTACAATTTATTTATTTTTCTCTAAAATACGCTTTATAGCAGATAGGACAAATGACTTTTTTGTAACTTCTTCAGCCAGTTTCAGTATTGATCTTTATACCTGGTTTATGTAAACAAGTCTGCTGTCTACACAGTTAGCTGCAATTTGATCAAGTTGAAAAGATCATTGAGAAGGTCTACTAGCTGCCTATCTGCCTAAGTACAGCATCTCCTCAAATATTCAGTAGCAGATGATTCAGCACATTAGTATTCAACATTGCTTTTCTGGTTTATACCTGTGGGTGAAAACATTATGGCTCTTCTGTACAGAGAATCTACTTGAGAATATGCTTTTCTTAGAAATAAGGTTAGTGATTAGTACTTGGTAAAGCCATCTTGCTAAAGCCATCATGAAAGTGGAAGCTATGGATAATGGCTTTTGGTAGGTTTATGTGATATTTTTCTTTAGATATTAATAACATTTCTATGAACAATTTTTGGAACATCAAGGCTATTTGAAGACAGCTCAACACCTGATGTAAAATGTTAAGAAACAATGATTCATATATGGCATAATGTGAAAGAGACTTTTAATTAAATTAAAGAGTGGATTTAAACTCTTGATTCAACATGTTTTTAAAAAATAGACTCTCACATTCACGTCAAGAAGGTAAAGTGTTTTGTAGTAGAATAAATTGAAATAATCAGCATTGCTTCTTTGAAATCATCGTTTCTTATTACAAGTAGAACTTTGGACTGTAGCATTTAAATCACTTAGCAATGAAATACGTAAAGAAAACAATGAGGGCTATTGTGAAGCCTCATAGTGTAAGGCATCAATTGCTCTTTTTGTACCAAACGAATATACAGTAAGTCCAGCATTCCATAATATAAGTTGTTTACAGTAGGATTTTTAAGGGTCTTCACTTATACCTAATGTCCCTAGAATATGTTATCAAGACACAACAGTACCTCAGACATTTTGGATTTTGAAATAATTTTTCAGTAATGAATATGCTTTTTAATCCCTTAGTAATTTTATATTCTCTGAATATATATAAAATATATATGAGTGTTTCCCACTAGCATGTGATATACCATGTTTATTTATTTGCAGACGTTTCTGTCCGAAATTTCCAAGTTTTCTCCCCTTTATTGCTAACCTAATGAGCACTTGAAGAGCACTGATAATGAATAATTTTGAAACGATCATATACTAGCCTTCTGAATATTGTCATCCTCAAAGCAATATATTAAGATGTGTCCATTGAATTATATGTGGCTGAATTAGTTGAATTGAAACCATGTAAGTAATCTTTTGAATGGCCAAAGAAAAAGAGCTGATGAACTTATTAGAGGAAGAAAATATTTCTGCTTCCAAGACACATATGCACGTTTGCACACACAATGCCAGTCAAGTTGCTTTTGTTTCAAGGTGAGAAAACACAGCTCAAATTCACCAAAACTAAAATAAGGAATTTAATCTCTCAGGTAACTGGGCTTTCAAAGAGTGAGTCTTGCTTCAGACCTAAAAAGTTCATATTCTGCTATAAAGCTTTTGTCTCACACCATCACTATATTGCTGCATGCTTCTGTGATTGACTCCTTTTTCAGATATTTTTTTCCAGGTATCAACAAGATGACCAGAGGCATCTTCAAACCTGTACTTTTCATAGACCTCATGTTCTCATAGAAGGAGTATTCTTTCTCTCCGTGAGCACTGCTCACTGGTCATTAGGGAACAATCTGATTGGGCTTTCTGACATACTTGATAAAACCTTCTGAATGGCCAAACCTGGGTAATCAATTCACCTCTCCGATTTTGGAGGTACTGGAGTGGGTAAGCCCTTCCCACACTATTTAAACTGAGAAGGATTAATATTGAATGGTATATGGTATCTGGAAACAAGGGATGCATTAGACATATAATTTTATGACACAGTAAAAAAATCTTCTAAATCTACTCTAGTAGAGGTGTTTTGTTTTTTATAAAGATGTCCTTGGTGTCTTTTTTATTGCTGCTTTGCTTGTTTCCCCAAAATATGATTTTTAAAAGAAAAATCCTTTATGAATAAGAATTACCACTTATAATCCCACATGAGGCAACCTAATATATCTATCAGATGCTGTTTCCTTGAGGAAAAAATAAGGCTATAATATGCAGGATTTTCTTTCCATTCACTAGTGGTGTCAGTGAGAATCTTTAAAACATTCAAATTAAACAAAAACTATGAAAACTCCCCAATGATAGTAGACAGCCTAGTGAACATTTAAATGGACAAAGTTTTTTTTTGTTTAAGCATAAAGTAAATTGTCTGAAATTGATTATGCTTGATTTTCCATATAGGAGTTATCTGAAAAATTATTTGAGCCTTGGTTTATGGAAGAGTCAAAGGTATTGTTTGATGTTAATATTGAAACTAAACTATGAATTTTCATATTCTATTAAAGTCACCTCTTTCACCTTTCCCCATTTCAAGTGTTCTCTAGAATTTTAACGAGCATTAGTTGGAGCATGTTATTAGGTAAACATGTCTGATTTAATACATAAATCTTCTAAATATTTAATCTTGGAATCTGTGATATGAGAGAAAGCTCTATTCATCTATGACATGGAACTCTATTCATCTTTCACTGTGACATCTCACTCATTCACTCTCTTTCTTTGCTTTAGTAGTAGTTACCTTGAAATATCGTTATTTTTTTTATATAGTAAAGGAAACCAAAATGGGCATATAATAGGAACCAAGTGACTCATTTAATCTTATATTAAATTGAAATAATGAAATGGGATGACCATTTTAGAAATATTAAGAAGAAAACATAAAACTATTAAATAATATGGCATAACTATGAAATGATATTTGTACTGGAGTCTAATATATGGTATCTTAAAATCAGTCAAACTCTATACTGTTACTTTATAAATATTTCACTTCTATGACAATTGTTACTTTTTATAGACAACTATAATATAAATGCCTAGTACCTCCAAATTATGCTAATAATGCTTCCTATTCTTTGAGTGTAAAGCTAAATTTTAACTTTTCCAAATTCATTTTATTAATACTGCAAATATAAAAGTAGGATAAATCTGTCAAAAATGAACAATTTGCACAAAGAGTTCAAATTTCTCAGATGACAGCATTTTAGCACACAGAGGGGAGTTGTCAGAATTTCACAACAGGCAGTTTTATTCTATACAATGATATATTTTAAATTATCTTGAAAGAATTAGGTGGTAAAATTCACTGTCATCATCCTGGGAGAATAGCCATATTTTTTAATTTCTTTATGTGCCAATCTGGTCTCTTTATACTTGGGTCATTCTGATCTCATTTTCGTAAGCCTATTCATGCAATACCTTTGCAAGGAACTTTCTGCATTCAGGTCTTTGGGGGCATGTATTGATCTCAATCAACTAACTAACATGCTGTCAAGTCCTGCTGGGCCTGCTTCCTGACAGATCCTCTCACAGATCACTTGGATTGATGAAAAGGAAGAGGAGATTCTGGACTAATTATAAGGAAAATAAGAGTCTCCTTGTCTCTTTTCTTTATAAGAACAGTTAATTGGACACACAAACCTTTATACATATTCTGCTAAAAACCTACTCCTCTGATTCTTCATTACTTTGCTTAATCATATCATTATATGTATAAAGAACTTCTTTGAACATTGGACCCATAATGGATATATTAAAATTTTTTCACTCTTCTCTGAACTAAGTTGAGCTACACTTAGTTTTCTATGACTCTGGTATTGAAAGACCTCATGCTAATTCCCTTATAGATCTGCCTTCTTTAAGGCCTACTGACTGAAGAGCTGATATGAAGAATGCCTATTGGCCGTTATTTGAGAATAATACATGATGAATAGCTTTTACTTTGAGATCTATATTGTCTCACTTCATCGTTGATAACATTTATTCAGTCAAATTCAGGCTGCTGCATTTTGTATCTTAGAGACTTCCTTGTGGGGAGGGGTTTGGGGAGAGGTGTTAGCATTTTGTTGCAATCCACCTATGGACTTTGTTTCCTGTGCTTTTAATACGCTTTCTTATTCTGTTTTTTGAGTTAATGCTACTGAATGTTTTCTGATCTATCAGCAGGGAGGAAAAGAAAATTTACCACATTGTGTTTTTCTTAGCATGCTAAGATAGGCTTTAAAGCAGAACTTTAAAAACATAAGCACAGCAGGCTAGCTTCCTGCCTGTGTCTTCTAGGGAACAAACCTCTTTGTTGTGACTTCCCTCGTTTATAGTTTTACTCTTGTTGTTATCTTCTGTGGTTCTAGAGGCAAATTCTCTCCTGCTAGTTCTCCTTTGAAATAATTCCAATATCATTTTTCCAGCACCATAACCCTTTATCCTAAACACATAATTTCAATATTTTCTTTATAGCAGCAACTATTTTCAGTTCTGTTAAATAGATGGATAATAGAAATATGGTGCCAATTAATCCAAGTTTTTCATATTATAGTTTACTATAATGATAAATTGCCCTCTACCTAATAATTATATTATTTTGGAAAAATTAAACAGAGAAAAGTACATAAGAGAGTATGTTTAAATATCTACTTTACGTAACAGCACTGGGTAAAAATCACTATTTGGTGAATTGTTACGTCCTTCGTTTGGTAGAGACCTTTTTAAGAATTCTATGAATATTTTCTGCTAGAAAATGGGTAGACTGAGAGTTAACATTGCTATCAAATTTGCAACACTTCTCAAACAGAATTAGTTGCTGTGTGAATTTGTTGTAATTTTTTAAATTTCCCCAGAATTTCAATGTTTCTCTTCTTTATGATTTGAAATGTAGTAATTTTATCATTTGCCTTACTTTCTTTTATGTCATTCATGTGTGTTTTCACCAGAAATGCATTGAGGTCTTATGATGTCTCAGACATTCTAGTGGGTCCTAGAATGAGAGAGAACACATAGGAGCTGCAGTTCATGCTTCCAACCCTCAAGGAGTTTTATATCTGATTTATCCCATTTAGTCATCACTGAAAGTTTTCATTTAAGTTACTCTTCCAATAAAGGCAGGTTAGAAAAGTGAAACGATGTTTTGGTTTCATTGTCTTTAAAATCATAACAAATGTTAAAATGTTTTAGAAATTCTAAAGTAATTTGTGGGTAGCCAAGGGGTGTGTGTGTGTGTGTGTGTGTGTGTGTGTGTGTGTGTGTCTATTTGTATATAAACAAAAGATATGTAATATATATAAACATATAAATTATATTGCACACACTTGCTATTGATATTTTTCTATTTAATATACAATTCCTGGAGCACACAAAATCATAAATATTAAATAAATTTTCATAACAGAATTTGAGTATAGAGCCAACCTCGTCATTTTTGTTTTCTTGGAATGTGATATTTAGGCTGCATGTTGAAAAGAGTTAAATAATTGGTATCTTCTTCTGATGTCAAGCTTTAATAGATGAATTAATTTATAAGTAAAAATACAGATTCAAGAAATTCATAAACTATGCCCTTTATGTAAATTTTGGCATAAATAAAATATCACAGAAAATGCCTCATCTTTTTCTCTTTTTTTCCAAAAGTACTATATAATATGATTAATCATATTTTCAAATAGCACAAGAGAACTGGGAGTATAAATGTGACAAATAACTTTGTCTTACATAGTCACAGTGTCTGCTTTATGTTTGTTCCTCTACCAGTCTTTCCTGAGTCACGCCAAAGAGATTTTACTTCTCAGTTATCAGGATTATTTTTGTCTTTCTTATAAACAAGAAATAAAAATATTTTAAAACACCTACTGTGAGTCACACGCATATTCTTTGTGCTCCCTTTCCTTTAGCAAATTGACTTCTCAATTGAAATCTATAATTTTATATATTTGATTATAAGTTCGAAGAGTTAAGAGTTCACCAGCTTATTTTCAGTACTTGGTATCAATCACATAGCAGGCACACATTACATATTGTCCAAATTAATTAATTAGTAATTAGGGAATTAATGAAAGCTCATTCACATTTTTTTCTCTTTTGTCATTATTTGTGTTGAGGCATTATTTTGCACAATCTTTGCAAAAATTAATTGCTCTGATTTTTTTAAATTTTCTTTCTTTTTTTATTTTTTGTAATAATGGTTGCTACAATAGATATTTGAGACTTAATGAAATATATTTTGTTAATGGTGCTTTCAAAATTAACATTTGTCATTTAACCAAGTCTATTTTTCTAGCGAATGAAAGGAAGAAAAGCATTTTTATGGTTTTATAAAATAAATTCCGCTGTATCTGTGAGTACTTGAAATTTATCATAAATGTAAAGCATTTCTCATGGCAATGCAGTTCCAATACTAGGACCAAGGTGATATTCTGCAGACTTAAAGATTTTCATCTCTTTGAGATTAGTTGATTTCTTCATAACAATTACTGTATTGAATTTCATACTAAATTCATTTTCAAAATGTATTTTCTTAATTTTTAGGTATCATAATGCTATTAAGAAGCCCAATATATTTTACAGATGAGTCTCGAATAATTTACAAATGAAATTATATGTCCTGCATATGCTTCAGAATATTCTGGGTGGGGGAAAGCAGCATGGGAAGAAGGAGATTAAACAATATAGCCCCGAATTGATTGTTAAAGCTGGGTGATACGCGTGTCCTTTTATTTTCTTCTTTCATTAGTACATCTCTGAAGTTTTAAATTTTTTTTTTTTCGTTTTTGAGATGGAGTCCCACTGTATTGCCAGGCTGGAGTGCAATGGCGTGAACTTGGATCACTGCAACCTCTTACTCCCTGATTCAAGTGATTCTCCTGCCTCAGCCTCCGAGTAGCTGGGATTACAGTCGTGTGCCACCACGCCCAGCTAATTTTTGTATTTCTAGTAGAGATGGGGTTTCACTATGTTGGCCAAGATGGTCTCCATCTCCTGACCTCGTGGTGTACCCTCCTCGGCCTCCCCAAGTTTTAATTCTTTTTAAATTATCTTTTTGGCATGTGGTTCTCTGTCCCTTGTCTCTCTCACTCCTATGATCTGTAGGCATCCACTCAAAATGTTCCTTCTGCCCACTATACATTGCCAGTCTTTCACTGGACTAGGACTTGCTCTTCCCCCAGATCTCAGCTTTCTCCAGGTACTGCTTGTCCCTCACTTCACTTACCTCAATTAGGTGCCACTGCTGCGCTCTTCTCTCTCTCCCCTATCAAGGTACGAATCAGACTTTCCTGTTAGTGCTTAGTCCTGCACCGAGACTGAAATCTTTCAGTAGAGGAATAGTGTTGCCTTATTCATATGGTTCCTTAATACCAACCACAGAACGGGAGCAGATGCCGAATGAAGTACACAGACAAACACAAAGTTACCTTTGCTTCATATTACTCCATGTTCTCTGTGCAGCAAGTGATATCCACTAGGAAGAAGCCCATCAGTGACCTTTGCACCCCCATCAGTGACTTTATGTCTGGGATAAGCCAAGCATGTAGTTGTTTCTCTGCTAGCTCATACTTTACTAAATTCTCTGCAAATGTGTAGGATTATTAGGATGAAGGGGGAAAAAAAGAAACCAGAATAAGAGGATAGGTATCAAATTGACTTTACACAGCTTTTCTTTGATGATGACTTTCGATTTGTGTTTACGTCATCACCTGAGAGCCGACTTTATAAATGCCATATGGTTATAGTCAGAGGGGGATTTGAAGACAAAAAAAAAATCAAGCTGTCATAATGCTAGGCATGCCCAATTTTCCATCAGCACAAACAACACACTGATCTATGTTTTCTTTTTTTTCAGCAGTAGAGATTATTTCCAACAAGAAATCAGGCCTTTTTTTTTTTTAGGAGGATTAGAGCTACTTTCAGAGTGTTTTAAAAACTTAGAATAATTCCACATGCCATTTTTAAATGTAGTATGGTGTGGGTTCCCTCTTCCTCACATGGAGTTATTATTGTACTAGAGCAGATATATATAACTTACTAACATCCATCATAATAAAGCAAAATGATAATATTATTTAAAAACCTCAGGAGAAAAGATGTGGCATCCATTTTATTGTCTTTAAAGAGCAGAAATGTCATATCACTAAAGTAAAATAATCATGATCGGCAATTGAAAAATAGAAAGCAAACAACAACAAGAAAAGAAGGCATGAAATCTGCCTGGAGGACCATAAACTATTAAACTTGTTTACAACACTATATAGAAAATGGGGAAAAGTTGAATTGAAAAATGGTATAACTGTAGAAATCAATGGGGGTTTATGGTTTTACTTTAAGAAGAAAGTTGTTTTTATTTTCCCAATTGCATATCTTCATAGTTGATTGATACCTTCTTTTATCCATTGGTCGGTGGTGACATTATTAATATTTCTATGAATATGTGTAGAATTTGTAATAAATGGGTTAGGGAAAAAGTACCTGATAGCAGCATATTTAGTTCTTTAAGTCTTACTTATTAAAATTATGTTTGAGCCTTTATCTATGCATTTATCCTTTTAGAGTTTCTCATAAAAGTCAGATAGTACCGCTTGCTATCTCTTAAACTCTGTTAAGTGCTGTTCATGAAAATCAAATTAGGCTTTCCTTGAGCACCCTATTTAAAATTGCTAGCTGTTCATCCCACTCCAGATCCCTTTAACCTAAGTTGCTCCTATTGCCCTTAGCATCTTGCACATATGATATAATTCACGTATTTATTATGTTTACTGCTTGTTTCTGTCTTACTCTGCATAAGAGAATTTACTGTCATTTATTTTGGTGTTTGATGTATGCCAAACACCTAGAAAATCACCTGTGCCTGATGAATTAATGAACGAAGAATGAATTTCTAGTGATAATAATAGCTAAAAATTACTTCTTGCTTTTCTGTGTACTAAGCATTGTTTTAATGACTACCTATGTATAAATTCATCTGTTCTTCAGAACACATTATATATATAATATATATGTAATATATATTATATATATGTAATATACATATATATTATATATATTACATATATATAAATAAAATCTCTATACAAATGTATCATTTTACCTAGAGTAAATATAATCAAAACTAATTAATAAGCTACTCCCCGTTTCTCTATTGCCACTATTCTTTGGTTTTAAAATGCACATATATTAACAAAGCACATAGTGATGGTGGTTAGATTAAAGGAAATGATATATGTATGAGTATTTTGTGGTTATTGTCATAGATGATGAAAGCTATGTTCCAGTATTAAACAGAAAATCAGTATTATTCTATATGCTGTGATTTTTGAGCCAGTATAAAGTAAATGATTTTTTTTTTTGTATTTACGAGATCTATGAAGTATCAAACCAATCTATATATAATAACACAGGGCCTTAAAAACAGAAATGTATTTGCAACCAATATGTTGTATAAGTAAGCAGGTTTTATAATTAAGATTATCTGAAGTTCTTAATAAACTGTCTTGAACACAGACTGCTAACAGTACACAATTGGAGTCATATTCCTTTTATAATAATGTTTTTAGTATTCCACTGAAACATGGCCAGTAAGTATGCAATATTCTTAGTTACCATTATGAGAGACTCCGTATATTACAATCTCTCCACTGTCTCTGCTGTTAGCTGGAAAAATGCTGGGAGCAACGGCAGCTACTATCAACAGGGAGCCATATTAATTATTTGAAATGTGCCTCATAAGAGGAATCAGCAGAGTTTATTACAAGTCGAATATTACTTGAAATGGGAAGGTTATTCCAACTGTTATCATAATCTATGTATCATTAACTTTCCTTGTTTAGGAAAAGAGATTAACAACCCTGTAAATTGCTATAGTAAATGTATGAAATATACAACTGCATATTCCCATTGTAGAAAGAAAGTAGTGAGTCCTCCACTCCCACTCAAATCTTATGTATATAAAGTAGCTTTAGAAATTGAACTGACTCTATAGTTATGCTTTCTTGCCTCGAAATCCTATTTGCATGTTATTATCAGTATACAAACTATGGCTACTTTGAGCATTAGATGATTCTTTTATATTTAAGCTAACACTTTTTCAAATCAGCATCTTGGCCTTAAAATTAACTTTAACTCTTTCATCTCATAAGACAGAAAGTATGTTACAAATATATGTGTTAGCTAATACAGTGCTTTGCAAGGAACACAGAATTAATACAGCTACTTGCTGTTTAAATTGTGATTAGTTATTTTTTCATTAAATACAGATAGGAATACTTTTGTACTCAAGTAGTGGAGGTGAATCTTAAAGGTAAAATAAAAATTAATCATAGTTGTAAAGTGATCTAGATAAACATTTCTCAAAGTGTTATTTGTACATTGGGTACCAGTCTACAGACTGTTTATTACTGAGCTGCACTGAAGTAGATGCAGATATTGAGAGAGTTTAGAAATACTTACAGTTAATAAATAGACCAGATAATATTTATTTAATTTAACAACAAAAAATAAGGACTTTTGTTTTATATGTCTTTGATTTTTTTTTACTTTTCCTTGTAACTCATTTTTATTGTGTTTTTAACATTATCACACCACAACAAATTTGTAGTGAAACAACAACAAAAAAAAAAAAGAAGAAGAAACAACTCAGATTATTAGAGAAGCACTGCTTTACTTGAGTGATGTTTGAATGACACATTGCTTTTATGTTTGGGCAGATATGTCTACACTCTATAATTTAGGCTACTATTTTAGTTTGGAGTAAGTGAGATAATGTGATATCATAACAATTTTTAAAGGGGAAAGACATTCCCACAATGTCTTCTTAACAAATTTTTTTTTGGATCCACAGGGCAGGCACATCATGGACAAGTTTCATACATTTCTCCACCAATTCACCTTGACTCTGAGCTAGAAAGACCGTCTATTAAAGGTAAGTTTTCTTTATATAAAGAAAAAGTAACTACTCATTGTTTGATGAAAGCAATGAATCAAATTAAATATGGTTGTACACATGTATGTTGTAATGAAGTGTCTGTTCAGAAGGCAGGGGTAAAATGAAGTATGTGAGTAATCTGCAGCTAAGGCAAGTCTCATGTATAAACAAAAATATGAAATTTCTCCAAGAAATGTTTGTACATCAAAATACAGTGGCTTCAATAAATGAGTATTTATAGAGACTCAACTAGTGGAGGACTAGTTGAATACCCATTTAGGTTTAGAAATTACCAGATAAACATTACTTTTTTAGTGGGACTGTATTTTTCTACTATCCTATTTTTTTTACATTAAGATATATTAATCTAAGTCATATTGACAGATTTTTCCCCTTAAAATAATATTTTATTATTATTCTAAGTCATTTTTGTATTAACATAATTTAGTTTTAAAAATATACATTAAAATTATGTATTTTTAAATTGATGCCACCTGTTTTAGTTAGAGATTTTTGTAAATAATCATACAAAATAAAAATTAAAGGTAACATTTACTGTCTCATAATCTAAATACAAATTGAATCCTTCTGCTTTTAAATAAATATTTATCAATGATTTTCAAAATGTTTCTTAGTTCTCAGAGCTGATATGTGGACATGCCTTTTAATTTTGTAAATAGCAAATATGACAAGGTTAACTTTTTGGTTTTAAGTAATGCAGTATATTTTCTTATATTTTCAACAATATTCATTACTTAATAAAATAAAACTGACTTTTATGAACATGTTTTCTGTACAGGCTATTTTCTCTCTTAGGAGTTTCTTATCTCTTCTTGTCTAATTAATAAGTTTCTACCAATGTTTCAAGGCCCTGCTTTATGTTAGTTTCTCTATTAAGTTTTCCCTGACTATGTGTTAGGGTGGACCAATGTGCACATGTCAGTTTTCCAAATGCCACCTGTGCTTGCCTCAGTTATTAAACCCCTAAGACGTTGGATTTTATTTTGTGGCACACATGTTCCTTTCCCTTATCTGTATGCTCCTTGAGGGCACAGAGTGTCACACTTGTTATATTTCCCCGAGTCATTGGTCTGTGCTTTGCACATAATAGAAACTCATTCAGTGATTTCTAAGGCACTGACAGTGAAGGTGACAGCCTAGATCCTAAAGGATGCATCTGTGCTTTATTAGAGAAACAGGGAGGAGCAATGATATGCGAATCCCATGAAGAGGGAGAAAAATGAGACAAAACATAAATATGTGAAGGTATTTTTAAGGAAGTGTGCTGGATGCATACATAGTAAAAGGGGAGCAGTTCTAGACTGAAAGACTCAAGAGAGGTAGCAAGGCAGATTGTGATGGATTCTGTATCCCCTACCAAAGAGTCTGTTTTATCCTGGATAAAAACAGGAAATATTTTAAATTATTTTTCCCCATGTCAGTTGGGTGTTACATCATAACACTATCAGTTCTAGATATGAGAAACGTATTTCTGGTGTTAGCACAGGTGATGAGCTGATTGAAGAGATTGGCAGAAGGAGGCTTTTCATCAGTTCAGATAAAAGATGATGGGGAAATTAGGAGAGTGTCCCTGGCAATGTGAGGATCTGATAAATATTTTGAAGAGACATGACATTTGAATGAATAGATACAGGGAAAGGGGCAGAAATGCCTCTGTGGTTTCTGTATTGATTAACTACTTGGATGCTGCTATGCTTTGAACGTTTGTATCCCTGCCAAAATTCATACTGAAACTTAATCCTCAGTGCAACTGTATTAGTATTAAAAGGTAGACCTTTAGGAGGTGATTACGGCAAATGCCGTAATAAATGGATTAATGGCCTTATAAAAGGGCTGGAGGAAAGTAGATAGGTCCTTTTTTGCTCTTATGCCTTCTCTAATGGGAGGACGTAGCAGGAGGCACCATCTTGGAAACAGAGAGCAGCCCTCACCAGACACTGAATCTTCCAGCCCCTAATCATGAGCTTCTCAGCCTCCAGAACTGCAAGAAAATAAATTTCCATTCTTTATAAATTATGCCATCTCCGATATTTTGTTATAGCAGCACAAATGGACTGAGATAGATGCTTATGACATAATTGCTCATCATGAGAAATAGATAGGAATTATAAATCAATGCATTGCTTTAAACACATTAATTCTTGGTGGAATGTTCCTACCAAGCTTAAAAGATAGAGTCCTACTTATGCAAATTAGTGACTTCAATAGAATTCAGTTCCTCATACATGATCCCAATATGGTTTGAGAGAGTACTACTTTAAGTAGTACTGCCCCCATGATTCAATTATCTCCCAGTGTCCCTCCCACAACACATGAGAATTATGGGAGCTACAGTCCAAGGCGAGATTTGGATAAGGACACAGCCAAACCGTATCACTCACCCTCCAGTTGTCTACATACATCATTCTTCTTGGATGTGGAACAAGAACTTGGGACCCTCCAGACAATGGGACTAAAAGAGCTATAACACAAAAAGGGCTGAAACATGCCCCACCACTTGCCATGTTGTGGGTGGCAAGAAGGAGAGAAGAGCTGCGTCCCTTCAAGGAGCCCAGATCTAGGGGTTTTCCAGGCCAGGGTTATGACACCACTTTTGGGTTCTGCAATTCCTGGCATCTCCAACCTTCCAGGCACCACTGCATTCCCCTCATCCAGATGCAGGTGCCCACAGCAGAATCTAGTTCAGCCACAGCCTCTCATGGAGCTGGCACCTGCACCAGCACCTAGAGCTGCCCAACCTACCACAGCAGCTGGTAAACCTATAGGTATGTACATTTGCCAGACCCCACACTTGTTTGCTCACACTCCCCTTGCTGCTCTACATCTGACTGGCTCTTCGCAGATGTGGGATTTGGGCTGGTGGCATGAACCAAGCAAAGCCTTTTGGGCCCAGTGTGTAGAGTGAACCCAGCAGGCATGAGCTGTACTTTGGCAGAATGTGCAGCCAGCCACAAAGTTCTCTGGCTGATGAAGTGATACCCCAGAGATCCTGTGGCACAACCCTTTCTTTGGGCAGCCAACACATGAGGATTGCTTGAGACAAGGAGTTCTAGACCAGCTCATGCATCATCGTGAGATCTATGTCCAGAGAAAATAAAAATAGCCAGGCATGGTGGTGCATGTGTGTAGTCCTTGCTACTTGGGAGGATGAGGTGGGTTGAACCCAGGAATTTGAGACCACATAAGCTATGAACATATCATTTCATTCCAGCATGGATCACAACCCTGTCTCTATTACAATAAATAAACAAATAAAATAGAAGCCAGTACAATTAAAGTTCAATGTTCTAGACCCTGTCTTATCTTTAATGTCTCCTACTACTATCTAGAAGATCAGATATAAGAACTTCACAGTGTTTTTATGAGGTTTGGGGTAACATAAAACAGAGTCTAGCATCTGGTAAGCCCTAGATTAAATGTGGCTATTGCTGTGTACTTTCGGATTCACTGCTGTGGCATATGGAAGGAAAATGGGCTTTGGAACCCTACAGCCTTGCATGACCTTGGGCAGTTTCTGTCTGCCATCTGTAGAACATGGATAATAACGCCATCGCAGCAGGTTTATTAGGATGATTAAGTGAAGTGATACATATCAAGTTCCTAGAAAATATTTGACATATATCAGACCTGAAGAGTTGGTAGGTGGCAGGCTTTACTAAAAACTTGGCTTTAAAGTGACATCGGCTTCAGAGTGAAGATATTGAACAGGTGAAGAATAAATGACTGTTGTATTAGTCTGTTCTCACATTGCTATAAAGAAATACCAAAGCTGGGTACTTTATAAAGAAAAGAGTTTTATCTGGTCCTCGTCCTGCACTCTGTACAAGGAGCATGATGCTGGCAACCTCTCAGCTTCTGGGTAGGCCTCCGGAAATGTACAATCATGGCAGAAGGTGAAGAGGGAGTGAGCATGTCACATGGCTGGAGCAGGAGCAAGAGAGAATGAGCGTGGAGATGCCACACTTTTAAATAACCAGATCTCAGGAGAATTCGCTCACTACTGTATGAAGGGGGATGGGGCTAAAATACTCACAAGAAATCTGTCTCCGTGATTCAGTCACCTACCACTAGGCTCTACCTCCAGTGTTAGCAATTACAACTTGACAGGAAATTTGGACAAGGACACAGATCCCAGCCATATCAACCATAACCCAATAGTCATTTCTGCTTGATATCTACCTCGAACTGTGCTCTCTACCTGAAAATGATTGTCCTGATAGATTCTACTTCTTATTCCATTTAGGAGGAATGATACAAATTTCTCTGAATACACAGATCAGAGACTCTCCTAAATTGTTCTGTGATTAATTGTTCAATGAAATTGTAGTTATAATCACTAACTTATGTGACCCTGCTCTGCAATTTTCAAAATAAAAATAAAATTAATTAGGCAAATAAAGAGCTTTGTGTAAAGTTTCAAAATAACAGTGCAAAAATTCTTATCCATTTTTCCTAAGACTATCTTATATTTAAATACAAATATTGGAAATGGGATAGAGTTGGTATAATAATATCATTAGTTTGTAACTATAAAATATTTCCTTTCAACTGTAACCCCTCATCTTCATTTATAATTTAAAAGCATACTATACACTATTGTTGTTATTTGTATTATATGCAGTCAAATTATACATGCAAACTGTACATATATCTCTATATCTGTCTGTTCATCTGTTGACAAGGGACATTGGAGAGAGAGGAAGAGGACAGTGAGTTGTTTCTCTTGTGTGTTATGGGTTTTTATTTGAATGCATATAATATGACAAATTAGGTTCTTTAAATAATTGAAATTCTATCTCCAGTAATTTTTGTGAGATTATATGGCAGTATTCTTTGAATTGCCTATAAACGAACCATCTTACCTTTTCATTTTCTATTTCTCTACTGTAATTTCATACATATTAAAAATATGAACAACATCTCTAGGCGTTCCCTTACTCCACTGATCCATGACTCTCTTTTTCTTTCTCTTCCTGAAGCAGTTTCACCACTCTACATACATGTTAATGATTCAGGAATTATTGCTTTATATACTGATTCCTTTTGTAGTGTATGGGCTTGGCTATATTCCTATAGGAAATTCATACTTAATTTTCTGTTATGCATCAACTTAGCAATATAAAACAAAAAAACATTTAAAATATATTAACATAGTTATAAATATTAGCAGAGGAAACTTTTCTATAGAAAATACAAACTCAGGCTAACAGTAAAACAGAAGACTGTTTCAGATACTTTGCCATTTTATTCTTTTTTCATATGAAATATCTTGGATTACTTGATACTTTCTTTTTAAAATAGTGACTGTGGTTTGAGTGACTGAGACAATGAAGTAATTATTGGTAACTTTGAAATTGTGTTTTAAAACTATTTTGAAAATTAAATATATATATATATATATAAAATATATATATGATCTCATTCTAACCCCCTTCTGCCCCCTCATCTATGAATCATTTTAGTTTTAATCTATGTGTAAGCATTCTACCTCCTTTTAATTTCCTTGATTTCTTCCACTTTCACTCTTATATTTTTAGGAAAGAAGTATTTTGTGTTATTGTTACATTTGTTTACCATAATCACAGTATGTTTCTTTCCTGATATGGTTCATTTTAATTATGTTCAATGTGCTCTTAGTAACCAAAAGGAAAACATAGTAACAAGTTACCCTTGAATAAAATGTTGTACTTTCTACAGTTTCAAAGTAGCCACAGAATTTATATACTAATGAGTAAATTTGAGAGATTCTGTTCTTTAAATCTAATGTGATCATACATGGCATTTGGTCGCATACTTTATGGCTATGAGGGCTTTATGTGCATTCTTCAATTTACAGATTTTATTACTGAATAGGGGTGTAAATTCCAATAGTTTACTAGTGCATTAATGTCGCAATACATTACAAGGTAATTAACCAGAGATGCCACTATAAATAGAAAAATAGTCACAGCCTTCACTATAAACTACCTAATAAAAATAAGGTTCTGAATCAGCATTCACCATTATAGTAATTTTTCTTGTCATACGTCTCATTAATCAGGACTTTATAAAAAAGCTTCATCTAGAAGCACTATTATTTTTAAACCTTTCATTATTAAAACAAGTTTGTTATAATTTTGTATTTAACTTAATTGGATTGATTATATATTTCTGTATGAAAGTAAGCTCTACATGCTTTTGAGACATATTTCCCAGTTTTACTAATGTGGAAATGAAAGAAATACTACTTTGTTTATTTTATGGCAGATTTCTAAATAAGTACATGAGAGTTCTTAGCAGGACTCATTAAATGTTAGAGTTCTGAAGGTCATATGTCCCCACCAACTCTCCTTTCTCTCCACCTTTATTTTGCCTTCTAACTACTCCCATGCAAAATGCCCTGCCCCAGAATCATGTCATAATATATTACAGACAGAGTCACTCAATGAAGGTGATTGGGTGGAATTTCGTGGTAAAGATAAATCAGAATCCTAAGCAGAGGCAAATATTATTTGAGGTTTACATATACCAGTTGGGATACACCCTTCGGTTGAGACTTTGTTGTTTTCATTTTGTTTGTCTGTTTCATTGTTTTCCTGTACAGTTTGGTGACAGCCTTATCAGTCAATTGTAAAATCCATTCTATAAATTCTTCACAGCATCACTAACAATTGAAGTTAGACAAATCCCTGTCAATTACCAAAAAAGATATTAACTTCTAAAAAATGTCCTCCTAATGTCATACTAATGATATTTTGAATATTTTGTTATATTAAAAAATTGACGATTATTGAATATACTCCACCTTCCAATATAGTGAACTACTGGTTATAAATCTGATAAAAACTGTATTTCATTTATTTTGTATAGTCTTTCTATATGTAGGGTCTTAATAAAAAGACTAATATTGAATACTAATTTGTACATTTGCTAACCATTGACAGTTACAACATATACTCAGATAAAGGTAAGATATCTGTTCACATTTGAAAAATTACAAATTTTTACCTTTTTTCTCATACAAACCAAGTAATACAAATACGGTTCAACTGACACAATCAATGAACTAGAGTAATGCCAGACATTAAGTTTTATGTGCAAATTGAATTATATTTATATTCAGCAAATCCACACACTGAAAATATTTTTTAGATTTCAAAATAAGCAGATCGTCCTGCTAGTGCATCTGTATTAGAAATAGGCTGTAGCCAAAGATTTACTATTACAAATTAGAGATATTAACACATGCTATTATCTAGTGATGTATAAAAACAGTTGAAATTGACTAAAATAAAACAGAAATGTCACATCTGACATTCTCGTTGAAGAGTCTGCAGGCCTGTTCTCTAATATTTTATGATGATGCTTTTGTAACTTATCTGATTAGCAGATATTATAGGGGAAAACATAAATTCCCTAGCTTTACCTACTCTTATCCCAATAGAATAAAAACAAAACTTGCATATAACAGAATTCTTTAATTGCATTAAATTAAATCTTTTTTCCTATGTTCCTACACTTGTAAGGCCAGACATTTTATTATTATTTAAAGTACACTGTGAACATCTAGAAGATACAGGCAGAGAGTATAGCTTGTTAATATTAACAGTAAAGACAATTCCCATTTATTAAGTATATACCTCGTATCAAACACAGAAAAAAATATTTCATATACATTGCCTCAATTAGTCTCAGAAGGATCCTATTACCTTTTTATTCAGACTTAATGATCATGATCATCATATTTCTAGGTTCCTGCATGATACCGTAATACTACATAATACTAATTGAATGTGTTGAATTTAATTAAAATCATATTCTAAACTTAATGTTAAAATGTGTTTGTTATTCAGTATTGTCAGGAATAAGTATGAGGGTTTTGTAAATCTGTAACATACTTTCCAATTATATGTTTTTGTTTAAAAGCTAACATTTATAATTTGAAATAATTTAACACACTCTTTCTGGCCCTTAAGCTCTATAATTCATAAACTGAGAATAATTTTCCCAGAGAGTAGAGTGATCTGGTCGTTTTTCATATTTGGTTCTTAGTCAGTTTGTCCTGGTGGTCTCTAAAGGAGCCGAATGAGAAAGGAAAAAGAATTTGTTCAAATTATCTTTCCATGCTGGCTGATGAAATGATATTCTTAGTATTCAAAGGGCATTAAATAAAGTCTTGGTACTGTCATGCTCTGAACATTCTCCTTCAGATTTGACGTGACTGATTGCAGATCCACTGATAATGATCCTCACATTGAATATGGTGGTTCCCCAATGGTGATTCTCCCCTTGAGCATTGTTTGAGAAAAGAGAAAGTGACCAGGATTGGTAGGTCTCTAAGTAGCTATGATCAGGCTCAGTTCTCTGAACTTCAGCCCTCCCCAACTCCCATGTCCAGCTTCCTGTGCCCTCTTCTAAGGTTATTCTGGCCCAGCTTCCATAAGATAGCCCAGCTACTTCCTATAGTAGCCCAGCTACTATAGGTTCCAGGACTTATTTCTCTTTGTCTTATTTTGTTTTTAGTGTCTTTCAGAAAAATAGGGGTATAGCTGTGTTATCTTGTTCAAAAAAAAAAGTTTAATGTCTAAATATCACAAGTTTTGATTGAGGTATTGCTAGTCAGTAATGACAATAATAA
>PVKP010000270.1:0-171167 GCA_004027715.1 Plecturocebus donacophilus | reverse complement strand
GAGTCACCCTCTCACAATTCCCAAAGACAACTAATCATACAATTCTTCAGAATTTTCCGTCAATACCACCTTTTTGAGTGGTATGAACATTTGCTCCCAGCTCTATTCTAAGCACTTGACATGATTATTATTTCATTAATCTCCCAAATCCCATGAAATTGGTAGACAATTATCATTGGTTTTTTTGTGAATGACAAAAAGACAATTATTGTCTTTTTTGTGAATGAGAAAACTGAGACACTGGGAAGTTCTTTCACTTCATAAAGGTTAGACAGATAATACTAAGCCTTGGAGCCAGGATTCAAACAAACCTAGGCATTTCCCAAAAAAACCTGCTATGGCAGTTTTTCATGTATATGAAAGGAACTACAACTTAGTGACCAGTACTATGTATTGCAATAAGTAATCCTTAATGAAACATTACCAGCAAGGGGTGGGAAGATCTGACTATCCATAGTTTAGTATTTTTAAGAAAATGTTTCATCATCTTATTTATTCATCTTAAGAATACAATATGACACAAGTAGTTTGAAGACATACCTACTATTTACTCACCCAGTGACAAATAATTTTTTGTGTGCTTGTTGTTTTCTATAAAACATCTTTATTCTACTGCCACCCTTTACCTTTTACTGTTTTCATAAACATGTACTGCTTCTCTCAGAAGAGATACCTGAAATCATTCTGCACAAAGAGGTCAGACATGCTAATCATGTATTACAAATTATATACAAGTTAATGTACTAAATCTTGTAATATACTGTCATGTACTAAATCTTGTAATATACTAAAATATAATACTTTATTTGATACAACTTTTTTTCTTATTTTTTCAATATCCTTTTTCCCCCAAATGGTTAATGTTTATATAATCACCAGAAAATAGCTTTATACCCGTATAGTGAAAATTAATTACCTTGCTGCCTGGAGCAGACAGCTGGCTGGTAGTTGTGTTGGCTGTTACCACCAAAGCCTGAGGGGTGAAGTAGGTGGTCTGCCCTGACCTCCAAACGGAACAGTCTCCTCATCCCCACCTGCTACATACGCACAGCTGCAAGGTTCCAAATTATTTGGCATATTCAACATAACTCATGCGCACATGCAAACACACATGCCACTCAGGAGAATCTTCTTGAATATAACAATTTCTACTTGACAATAGATGTAGAACACAGGTATGAAATTGAAATTATATTTGATAAGCCTTACATTTTATATTTTACTCTTAGAGTCAATTGCCTGAAGTTAAAGACCTTTCTTGAGATCTTTTATATCCTTACAGTAGGGGGTTGGAACTGTTATACATACAACATCAGCCTACATAATACCCATGTGGAGAATGAGGATCTTTTCTCCTTAGCTGCTAAAAGGTATATGGTCCTGTTTGGGAAACATTGACTTTAGCTATTATTTCTCCCATAACACATTAGCCCGTGTTACCTTGACACTAAGAAGCACTTCACTCTCTCAATACCAAGAAGTACTTTTCTCTTTGTTAGTGATAGCTCTGGGTCGAGCAATTATTTCCATTTTTTACAAGTGCAGCAAAACATAGTATCCCTTGCTGTTAAGCATGGCATCATGGAGTCAAATGTAAGGCACAGCGTGAATAACAATGTCTGCATTTACTGCTGATATCCCACTTTGCTAAGTATATGACCATGGACAAAACCATTGCCACAGTGCCTCAGATTTTCCAACAAATCTCCTTCCCAAGGTTAAGTATCAAATATTGAGTATGATATATTATATGCAAAAATGCTTTATAACCTAAATAATGCTGTACAAATATTGGTTAATTTAATTTAGCAGCAATACTCTATTGCTCTGGTCAAAAGCTCAGAATCTCTCACATATGGTAAGATCAAGTTAAAAAGTTCTCAACAGAGTTTTCGATATTTTTATACTCCTTAAATCCTATTGGTTTAATTATGAAACAATTTTAATTTTATATAAACATATATTTTAGATGTGAATGGCTATACACCAAAAATCTTAAATATGTCAAATAATTTATTACAGCCTTATGTAAAACTAAACATGAGCTTTTCTGTGTGTTCTTCCTAAGGACTCTAACTGTCCTTCTGTATTCAAAAAAATATTTTTTATGCAGTTGCATCTTATGTGTTGGTTAAATTCTGAAAGCATAGGGTAAAGCAAAAAAAAAAAAAAAAATGGTTCTTGAAAAATGTGTTAAATTATTCTTGAAATGTGGTCCAATAATGAGTTATTCCTTAATATCAGAAAATGCGAATGTTAAAATTTGATAAAATTGCTCTGGAATATCTGGATACCTATGTGATAAGGGGGGTGAAGGGGTACACAGACAGCATAGAGGGAACCTGGTCCCTGTTCCTCAGTCCCTCTGCGCTGTGTGCTCACTGAGTAAATGGCAAATAGAATCTCTTCTCAAACTCTTTTTGGATGCATATAATTGAATTTAATTAAATTAAATTTTGCTGTGACTATACTGTAGTGAATGCCTAGGAGAGAAAAGATTTTTGCCTTGTGGACTTTACTTTGTAGTGGGAGATGCGAACAATAGAAAAATTATTCATTAAAGGGTCAAGATTATAAAGAGATTATGATTATAGCCATAAAAGACATATGAGGTGGTTAGTCAAAGGAAGCCACTCTAGGGAGGTGACCACTGAGCTGAAGCATGATGAATGAAAGTGAGTTGGCCATAATTACAGTTGAATAGCGTGTTCAAAGGCCCTGCAGTGGGAAATGTGTAGTATGTCAACTCATTTACTCACTAGGCAAAGACTAATTAGGGCCTCATATTTGCCAGGTATTTGTGGGATTACAGGCGTGAGCCACCGTGGTTGGCCCATTTTACACTCTTGACTGGTGATTGTGAATCTGTTAATCTATTGCCAAGGTTAGTCTCTATTGCTTCTAGTACTGAGTAGGGCTTCTGTGTGAACAACTGATGTGAAGTAAAGTGGGAAGAAAGAAACTGACAAATAAATTATAGCCTGAATTATAATCTACCTTTTTATATTAAACCTAGCAATTCCAAATATCCTATAAATAGTGGGAAACCACAAGGGACTTCAAGCATAGATGGCATTAATGCAATTGTTTTGCATAGAAATATTTATTCCAATGCTTAAGGTGGATTGAGAGCAAAGAGAATCAGTAGATTATTTCATACAATGCTCTTGAGAGTACAGACCAAAAGGCAGTAGCAATGGAAATAAAGAAGACATGATGGATTCATAGACTGCAATGAAAGCATAAATATATCTCCTTGACTGTTTAGAATTGTTGGACAGTTCAAGAGATAAATTTCTTGATTTCTAACTTAGATAATTTGAGTGGATGTTGGTACTGTTCTGGAAGACAAGGGCAATTCATGTTCAGACTAAAGATCACCCATTATTGATTCTTTGGAAGGACATGTAACAGGAAACATGATTGGAATGTGGTTCCTTTCAGTCTATAAAAGATGAAAAAAATAATTTTAGGAGTGTCTGAGACCTTTAGCCTTGTCTCAGTAATTGAAATGGCCCTTTGGTCACCAGGTGTTTAGTTATTTTGAGATGTAATTTATTTAGAAAAGTATGACTAGTGGATTTATGTGACACAGAGTCTGGTAAAGATCTTTCCTGGAACTTGAAAGGTATGCCTGCCAGAATTTATTTAGGTTTTAATAAGTGAAGAAATGAAGCCGGACTAGAGAGTGGGAACCACCTCTGGTCACCAAATGGTCCATGCCTTGTCTCTGTTTCACTATTCCGAACAATTGTACTTCTTCATTTTAAATATATGTGTTCATTTAAGAGAGAACTCTCAGGGCATACTTGTTTGTTAGATAAAATTACCCTAAGACGCAACACAGAGCACACAGGCTGTACTGCAAGCACATAAAACCTGAGATACCAGATGGAAAATGTCTTAGCCTTATAATTCTGATTTCCTAAAGTTAAAAAAAAAAAAGCACAGGGTGCGGGGGGCAGATGTTGGGGCAGACATTTAAATTTTGCTTCTGCTATTTTCTCCTGTCATACAGAAATTTGATGTCAGTGTCTTATAGAAAATGAGTTTTTTAAAAGCAAATCTTCAGAGTTCAAAAATCATCCCATCCCCTTACCCAAAATCCGCAGTATTATTTTTCTTTATAAAATCTACCCACTGAAATATTTTCTGATGAGTTTAAATGCATATGAACTAGTGCTCTAGAGAATGTCTTAACTGAGTACTTCGTTTTGTACTTTATTGAAATGTGTACTTTGAAAACATTGGTGAAATTTGCCATTTCCCACCTGGCATCAGCAACAGCTGGAGCCTGGCCCATTTACAATGGCCCACACTCATGCAGTACTAATCTAAAGCAAATGTCACATGAAAAGCTACATCCCTGCCCCTTCTTCTGTTAAACGCATCTAAGACAAAAGTAAGAGCATAATATTTTATTTAAGCTCTGCTATTTTTCTTTTTCCATCTTCTTTTCCATTTTCTTCTCTTACCATCTCTGTTGCTCTAAAACTATTACTCGTGGTCATGCTCTTAACTGAAATATTTATAGGGAAAAGATTTGTTTTAAATGAGCAGATGGACCAGACCTAAGACAAGCTGCTATATTAATAAACATGTGTGGTGCTTTATCAGTAAAGGAGCCTATTTTGACATTTCTTTCCGGTGATTTGTATAGCCTATCACTATCACACCTGGTGCAGGGACAATAAATGGGCACTTAATAGCCAAGCGGTGTACGAACACCTTCCATTATAACTTCATTATGTCAGATATAATCATCTATTATTGAATGTCAGGCACTTAATTTATGATCAGTTGCCCTATGGAATTAGTGGCCAAACAAATGAATAGTCCATTCACGTCACTTTTGCTGTAAATTTATTTCTCCTAATACCAACCCCCTTTTTTAAGCACATGGACTTAATCTGATATCCTTTGGGATTTTAGAATATAAAATGTTTTGTTTTATATTTGTGAAATTTGAGAAATGGGAAAATGTGATAACATATGATGTAAAATTCCATACTCAATTATGTTAATGCACATATCTGTTTAAAATAAGCACAATTCTTTTGTTTCCTTTACCAATGAATTTCTGTTTGATTTCAGTAAGGTGATGATGCTTTGGGGGAAAAAAAATAAACCTTCTCCCTAGAAATCTGCTATACAATAATGTGCATATAGTTAATACTGTACTGTACACTTAAAATTAGTAGAGGGTAAATTTTATGTTATTTTTTACCACTTTTTTTTTTTTTTCAACAAAAGAACTTCTCCATTGGACAGCATAAACAGATGTATAGCTAACTGTGGCACTACCAAAGCAATATGTATAAAAGACACAGAGAAAAGAGAAGCTTAGGTTTTTTAGAGAGGTGCTAAGAGGAATAAAGACAGTTAAGGAATTGATACTTTGTAGGCTTTAATAATTAATGTGCCTGATCAGACATGGTGGCTCATGCCTATAATCTCAGCACTTTGGGAGGCCATGGCAGGGTATCTCTTGAGACCTTGAGACCAGGAGTTTGAGACTGGCCAGGGCACTATAACAAGACCCCCATCTCTCCAAAAAAAAATTCCTTTTTTCTTTTCTTTTTTTTTTTTTTGAGACAGGGTCTCATTCTGGCACCCAGGCTTGAGCTAACTGCAGAGTTGATCTCCTGGGTTCAAGCAATCCTCCTACATCCTCCTCCCAAGTAGCTGGGGACTACAAGCCCGTGTGCCATTATGCCCAGCTAATTTTTCTGTTTTTCATAGAGACAGGGTTTTGCCATGTTTCTCAGGCTTCTACAAAATTTCTTTAAAATTAGCCTAGCTACTCGGGAGGCTAAGGCAGAAGGATTGCTTGAACTCAGGAAGTTGAGCCACAGTGAGCTAACTTCATGCCTCTACACTCCAGCCCGGGCAACAGTGAGATGAGACCTTGTCTCAAACAAACAAACAAAACCAACAGACAAAAAAAGAATTAATGTTCCCTGCTGGCATCTGCAGAACCTTTTGCCCTCTTCTTTGTACATAAGAACATGCAATCAGAACTCCATCATATCTATGTTCAAGACTATTATTATAGAAATGCTCAGACTCTCAATTGAAGTTACTGTATATGAAAAGGTTCTTTTGGAGATGTCTAATCTATTATCCAATGAGGACCTTAGTACTGGGGCAGTGATAAGACCGACTGTATTGCGAAAGAAGTCTCAAAGGTTGTTAAGAATTGATTAAACTGTTTGACCAGCCAGATTAGGAAGAAACTGAATGCTACAGAATAGGAAAATATTAAACTGTTAATAAAGATGGATGGTATGAGAATCAATCTACAATAGACATATTAGAATTGTCTTAAGCTATTTGAAGGGCTACAGATGCCACATAGGAGATTGTTTCTGTGTCATAATATTATCAGTCTGGCTTTATTCCTCCCAGTTCTAGCTTTGTCATTTTATTTTATTTTATATTTTATATATATATTATATATATTTATTATTATTATTATTATTTTTTTAATACAGTCTCACTCTGTTGCCCAGGATGGAATGCAGTGGTGCCATCTTGGCTCTGCCTTCCGAGTTCAAGCAATTCTCATGCCTCAGCCACCCAAGTAGCTGAGATTACAGGTGTGTGCCACCACACCCAGATAATTTTTGTATTTTTTGTAAAGACAGGGTTTCACCATGTTGGCTAGGCTAGTCTCAAATGTCTGACCTCAAATGATCCACCCACCTCGGCCTCCCAAAGTTCTGGGATTACAGGCCTAAGCCACCACACCTGGCCTAAGTATTGAATATTTAAATATTTGTTATTTAAATAACAAGAGAGGGAGAATTTTGATTCTGACAACTTTCATCGTTTCATTGTCATGACTGATGGCACTCACACTGGAAACAAGGTGGCAGAAGGTCATTAACTTCTCTGCTGGGCCCATAGGCTTAAAGAAACCATGCATTTTGGAGATGTCTTCAACAGGTAAAAAATGTCATCAAGGAGAAGAAAGAAAAAGATGCCAAGTTGGGGATAGCCAGGAGTGAAGCAGGGGAGGTATGGTGGGTATTCCTAACATTCTAAATTTAAAAGCCCTGGAACTGTGAAAGAATGAAATTTCATTGTCTGGCTACACTGATGCATTTATAACTGGTATAGACTGTCTCTGAGATTTACTCCCAGTGGACGCTAGTGATCAATAGACACATTAGTCTCCAGACTGTCTTGTTGACCAGAATGATGGATAGTTCATTAAGGTATCCAGGTGATGGAGGAAGGTATTTTAATAGCCAACTCAAATAAAATTTTTACTATTTAGTAGGTGAAAACTCATGCTAAGGTAACCTAGCATGGCTCTGGTTGAGATTCTTTAGGGGTACAAGCTTCCCAAAGGAACTGATCAAGACTACTGTCTTTTACACATCTGAACCCTCAGGCAAATATAACCGGAATGAAGGGGGAGCTGGCATTAAGTCTCAGCTCGCTGGCAAAAAAAAATTCTAAAGCCTGCAGAGTAAGCTTTATATAGGAGACCGCTGGGCCAGTTCAAGCCCTAGACAGCTGAGTAGACCTCAGAACCTGTTCTAAACCACTAGACTGGCATTTGGCCAAGGGAAAGCATTTTTTCTGCCCTGTAATACTCACTGAACATGAAATGACAAAAGGAGAAAAAGGCATACAAGATTTATTTAATATACATATGGACTTAGGCGCCATATACAACATATGAGACTTGAAGAGGGGCCCGGTAGTTTGGGCTTAAATACTCTCTTCAGAGGGGAGAGATGTGTGGGCCTGGCAGGCAAACATTAATTTGTAAATGTTTCTCTTTAGAAACAGGATGGGACCTACAGGTTATGACTTATTGTGCAGATATAGCCTCCCAGGTAATCTCTTAGAGTTGTCTTCAGAACAGCAGAGGAAAGTCTGTGTCGGTCTCTTTTCCGGTGTTTATTTTTCCTGGGTATTTGTTGAGATTCCTAGGGAGGGATCTCAAGACAATTGCATTTCTTTTGGAAAGAAGCTTTATTAAACAGATAAGGAAATTCTGCAGAAATCCCTTCCAGTGCTTCTAGAAAGAGGATCAGACCTTGGTTCTGAGACATTTGAATTTTTAAAGCACCAAGCATGCTAAAGCACCATATTTTGGGAAATTATTTTCTGTGCCCCAATAACAGGTACCTCCGATAATCTACTATTCTTTCCTCATCATCTTATATGTATTTTTCCTCACAGATTCACTGGATTGACTCCATCAAAAATCTAGCTTAATCATCTGAAACCTTTTTGGGAAACCTGAATATATAATAAATCACTTGACTGGTCCAGAATCATTGTTTTTCTCTTTCTCGCTCTCTTATTTATTTATTTTTAGAGAAGTGGTCTCTGTTAAAAAAAACCAAGCATGGTCTTCCAGGCTGGAATGCAGTGTCGTGATCCTAGCTCACTGCAGCCTTGAACTCCTGGGCTCAAGCAATCCTCTTGCATAGCTTGTTTTTCTCTTCTTTCTGACCATTGAGTTTGTGTAGAGCCATATATAGTTCCAGAAGTGACTACATGAAAAATCTTGAGGGTTTTCATGTGAAAATAAAACCATTAAGTGATAGTGCTATCTAGAAGTTAAGAGAAAAAAGTGTTTATTTGTATTTTTATCCTCAAATTTATTTTATTTTTACTGGTTATGCCAAGACTGAACTGCAAACAGAACTATGTATCAACTTTATAGGAAGTAGAAAAAATATTGGCTACACTGAAATTTTATATAAAATAAGGAGCACAGTTCTTACAAAGGCACTTGTTTTTTTTGCATTTAAAAAATATGTAAAGGTGAACATCTAACTGCCTAATGGTTCACCTTTCCCACTGCCTAGACATAGCAGATTTATCAAGACAAGGGAATTGCAAGGGAGAAAGAGTAATTCATTCAGAGCCAGCTATGTGGGAGACTGGAGTTTTATTATTACTCAAATCAGTCTCCCTGAGCATTAGGGGATCAGAATTTTTAAGGACAACTTGGTGAGTAGGGGGAAACCAATGAGCCAGGAGTGCTGACTGGTCAGGTCAGAGATGAAATCATAAGGAGTTGAAGCTGTCTTTCTTGGGTTGAGTCAGTTCCTGGGTGGGGGTAACAAGATCAGATGAGCCAGTTTACCAGTCTGGGTGGTGCTAGCTGATCCATCAAGTGCAGGATCTGCAAAATATCTCAAGCAGTGATTTTAGGAGCAGTTTAGGGAGGGTCAGAATCTTGTAGCCTCCACTTGTGACTCCTGAACCATAATTTCTAATCTTGTGACTAATTTGTTAGTCCTACAAAGACAAACTAGTCTCCAGACAGGAAGGAGGTTTGTTTTGGGAAAGGCCTGTTACTGTCTTTGTTTTAAATTATAAGCTAAGTTCCTCCCAAAGTTAGTTAAGCCCGAACCCAGCAGTGAACAAGAACGGCTTGGAGGAAAGAAGCAAGATGGAGTTGATTAGTCCAAATCCCTTTCACTGTCTCGGTCATAATTTTGCAAAGGCAGTTTCAATCCGTCCCTTTGGGTTTTAAAACGTGTTAATCTTAAGGTGTAGGCTATGAAGATGGGAAAAGGCCATCAAGTGCTCTGGCTTCTTCCTGCTGACCGTGGTATAGTGAGAATGGGAGTTGACTCCAAGGTGAGAGGAGTAAAACCACTTTGTACCTGTCTGAGCAAACTCACGTGAGCCAGGCTGGGAGTCCAAGGCTTGCATGACAAAGGCATGAGCACTTTCATATATGATATTAGTACAATATTTAAGTGAACACTATACAATAAGGTAAATAATGAGTACTAGGATGAAGAGTGCAATTCCCAATTTTAAAGTAAAGATTGGAGAGCATTAGTTTGGGAACTTGTAACCCACAAAGAATTTAGGATTTAGTCCAAACTGCAGGAAAAAAAAAAACAAACCCTCAAAACAGCTATCAACTGGTGTACAATAGTTTTTCTTTTGAAGCATAATTTTTCTCTCTCCAGTCCCCATTTTTATCAAAAACAAATCATGATAGAACTGATTTGTTTACAAAATGAACTTTAGTGTTACTATACTTGACCTGATTATTTGCATAAAGCACAGCAAGAATAATTATTTTTCACATAGACTTTTAAAACCGGCCTTGATGGAACTCTGTTCCATAAGAAATCTCAGATAAGACTTTTCAAAGCCAAGCCCAGTTATGGGTTTGTACCCACTCATATCTATTAGGTAGGTAAATTCCTCGCCTCTTGAGGTCCAAAGACAACTTAGGGCTCCTGGGTCTGATAGAAAGTGACATTTTTTTACTTACCACAGGTCAGGAACCTTGTACAGGGACCGTGTAGACAAGGTATGAGACTGAATTTCCCAAGGGGCTTTTATTGGCTCTGTAAGTCAACTTTGATTCTTTAAAGAAATTATGCCATTCCAGTCAAAGCCTTAGTAAACAACCAGTTTCTCTGATTGTGTCCTGTTACAAAAGAAAACAGATTCTCATTGCACTTATGCAAATAATTATACTGCTATAACTTGAGAATACTCACAAATAGCTTCCAAATTCTGGAGAAATCAGGTAGAGTAAATCAAATATGCTCCAAATTTTGTTCACAGGAATGTATTTTACTCAATATTTAAAAACTGTAAATAGCTCAAAAGAAAAAAGTTTTCTTAGCTTTGGAAAAGAAAAAGAATCAGCAACATTTTAAGCAAAAAATTAATTAAAAAATTACTTCAGTTTTCTATTAGTTTAGTCCATTCAATTAACTCCTGTTCTGCTTGATATTTATGAACATTTCAGCTCTCCATGAGTGTCCAGAAAGGTTGTTCCCTTTATTCTAATGTTATAATCTCAAAAGTCATTGGTAACCTGCATTTAAGAGCACCTGTCAAAGTCCTATATCTGATTGTAAACCACCTTTTGAAGAGGATCAAACAAGGTAGTCATTGTCAGTGGATGACAAAATGTCTTAGGACAGCCATTATTAAAGCCACAATTAATTAGGAATTTTAGTTACTTGTGTGGCATATAACAATTTTACATAACAATTATAAATATTAATAACACACTAAGTCATATAGAATTATAGGAGTTTCTGATAATTTTGAAACATATACTAATAACATACATATACAAATATAGGCCAAAGAAAGCCAAACACCATTTCATATTTGGCAATGCTTCCTGTTTAATTTTTATATCAAATAATCTACATGTCATTTTTGGACTTTAGAGGACCCAATATATAAAAGATTAGGTTAGAAAGAAACGAAATTTATAATTTTATTTTGGAAAGTTTGTCAAATATCAAATGCTTAAAACACTGAATATCACAAAATAGAATCTCAAGTCACTGTAAGTCATTCATTTGGCTAAAATTTTAAAAAAGAAAAACTTTTACTCTGATACAGGAGACTTAGCCTTTTAAACAACAAAATGCCATGAAGATAGCATGAGACCAACTGAATCTGTCTCTTCTCTCACCTCCTCTTTTTCCCATTCACCACCTTTTAATATCAAAGCAAACAAATAGCAAACAAAAACCTTTCATTATCTTTTAATATCACATAATAATCTTATTCAAAAGAGAAAAACAAATTTCATGTTTGCCTTAGTGCACTTTTAATGCCATGGCTAGTTTTTTTAAATAAAATTTTATAAAAATTATATGAAAAACTATCCAGTTTTAATTCATTTGACCAAAAGGTAAGATTTTAGATTTTTTTTTTTTAATGAGACCGTGTCTTGCTCTGTCACCCAGGCTGGAGTGCAGTGGCACAATCTCAGCTCACTGCAGCCTCTGCCTCCCAGGTTCAAGCAATTCTCCTGCCTCAGCCTCCAGAGTGGTTGGGATTACAGGCACACGCCAACATGCCTGGCTGATTTTTGTATTTTTAGTAGAGATGGAGTTTTGCCATATTGGCCAGGCTAGTCTTGAACTCCTGACCTCAAGTGATCTGCCTGCCTTGGCCTCCCAAAGTACAGGGATTACAGGCATGAGCCACTTTGTCTGGCCAAGGTAAGATTTTCAAAAACCTTTAGAATCCTTTACAACTTTCTTTTAAACAGCAGATCAGTTTTCTAAGAAAACCCTGTTACTTGGCCACATGGGCCCAAATTCTGGCCCTGCATTAGTGTGCTTTCATTTTAATATTCAACCTAAGAAAAAAAAATACATAATCCTTTTCAAATCTTAGACAACTTGATAATACTCAGAACTTTCTTTACAAGACCAACCCTTCACAAACCCCTTTCACCTTGCTTAAACCTTGTTTTTTCCCATTACTCTTTTAGGTTAAGACAATCTTTAAAATCCTCTGAACTAGATGAAATTGTACTCCTTTTAACAAAAGCCATAGTCCTATGCCTTCATATAATCTTTTACCAAAAACACATTCTACATTCTTTACACAACCATTTATGTAAAACTGTTTCCCCAGTAGTCTCAATTACATGTTACAGTGTTAACTCATAGCAACTTTTATTTTTGGTGAAAACCAGATAAGTAAGTGATATGAATTATGCACTATTTGTGGAGCCTAGGACATCAGACAGAAATGTAAATAAAGTTTGACTCTCTTCAGCATTACTAGGGGCATGGCTCTCCACATGTCCTCAGGCTTTATCTATAATTTAATGCTCTAAAGTAAGTAAATTGAATAATTTCAAAGTCAAAAAAGCAGTTTATGACCTTAAAATATTTAGCAAATCTGATCTGACCTTAATTTAGACCAAATATATAAATTTTGAAGACATTTTAAATTTACCAATAATTTTTAAAACTGTCTTTATTTCCAGAAAAATACTAGTCATGTGAACAAAAGGCATTAAAGTTGCTATTTTTCTAACAAAATATTGATTTAAGTGCTTATTTTCCAAATCCAATTAACCAGAGCTTTTTATATAAAAATCACACACACAACACATATAAATTCACAGACAGACAGAAGATCCAGTAGTTGTAGGATTTTTCATTTGCCAGTTTCTTAATTGCATTACCGACTTCAGTGTGGGAGCCCTTGGAGGAACAGGGCCAGGAAAGCATGCAGTTTATAGGGCCTAGTAATCAGGCACAGCTGGAAGGCAAAGACAGTTCCCCAAAATTAAGGTTGCCATTTTATACTGGACCCTGGATCCTCAAAAGGGGGGAAATACTATGGGAGAAAACAGTGCAGTGCTTCTACCATGCATTTCATTCTAAGGCAACACAAAGCCAGTCAGCCCATTTTGTAATTAGCCCATCCCCATGGGAGCCTCATTTCTCAGTGGGGGTTGCAGATGTTTGCATATCTTCCAGGTGACCAAGAGCACAGTTCTCTGATCTAAGCATGCAAAGAGCTAAGTATCTCTTCATAGCTGACATTAGCCAGTTCTTAGAGTGTATGTTTTTTACCTAGTTATTATACAACAAAGCCGAAAGCTTTCCCATAATGCAAAATAATTTTTGATATACCCAAAACTTAAAACCATCAGATAACTCAATGCAAAAAAGAACAGAGCCTTAGATACTGAGAGAGATCTATCTATTTTTAATTCCTGGGGTTTCATGAGGAAAACAAAGATTTTTTTCCCAAAATGCGTTCTGTGGCTCCTCCTGTTTTTCCCAAGGAGTCCTAGCCTACCAAAAGTTATCCTAGGGGCTTTCATTTGTACATTAAGAGTGACAAGACAAAAAAAAAAGGAGAAAAATAATTCAGCTGACTGAGAAGGAAAAAAACTTTTTCCAGAGAAGCATGATCCAAAAGATAAAAACATAAAGGCCTTTAAATATACCTGTAGCTTGTTTATCCAATTTTAATTAAGCTGACATTTAACCATAGTGCTCTTTAAAGAAAAAAAAAATCCCTTTGGATCTTTTATCACCCGACTTTAGCCACATCAAATAGCAAATATTTCTGGCTTTTGAACTTTACCAAATGTAACCTCTCAGGTACTTCAAAGAAATGGTAAGGAATTTCTTTTTTTTTTTTTTTTTTTACAAGATTTGGGATCTCCCCAAGGGTAGTTCAGAGAAAGGAAAATTCAAGACAGGAAATCAGAAGCTATCCATAGCAGGGGCTAAACCTCAATAAATGGCAAAGTTATACAAATAACAGACCAGAAACAAATCTTTCCAGAAGCCAAGAATTAAACCTGGGCCAACATTGTCAAAAGATAAAGGCTTAACTGTTGAGCTCACAGAATTGAGCAGTTTCTATTATTTTTCGCAGAAGGAGCCTAGAGAAGCCAATTTTGAGCTTGCAAAGACTTTTAATTGTTCAAGATAATTTTTAGGGGTAACTATGACATGAAGCTTAAAATTCCTGGCCCCCAGATGGTGAAAACCAAGAGAAAGTATCCCGACATGGTAGCAAAGTTAAGCTTTTAAGGACACAAGATAGAGAAAATTTATCTGGTATTATTTTGTGTCCTTAAAAGCTTAACCTTTTGACCATTGAAGAATATCTAATCTAAATATAATCACACATTTTTGAGAATTCACACTTTTTCCCCTTAGTCCTTTCTTGTATTTCACAAAGATTAATTTCTTTAAAATTTCTAAACTAGAAAAACTATTCATTATATTAAATCTGTAACATTCTTTGATTTCTGAGAAGAACACTCTGTAACTAGTTTTCTCTTAAACTATGTAAATGTGTTATTGTCTATAATGTGGAAAAATATTTGGAACAAAAATTATTGAGATATTGGAGTCATATAAGTCCTACAGTCCAAGTGGAAACAATTTAAGTATAGTGTTTCCTTTATGATAGCCACTGGATATTTGTTTTCTGTGATTTAGAGTAGATAATGTTACATGGTTGATAGGAGACTTTATAGTCCCTTTTTCAATTGTACCCATGAAAGCTGAATGTATGATATTAGGGCATTATGCATTTCTAAAACTGTATGAATCTGAAGTGCTCATAATTTCAAATCAAGAAACATGTAAAACCCAAATGTCTTCCTTATGCTAATATTTTTCCTTGAATAACAATGTTATTCATGAATACTTATAGTAACTATTAACATTTCATTTTAAAATGACTGTATCATGAAACAAATTTACTTCTGTGGAAATTTATATATGTTCTTGATTAGGAAAAAAATTGATAAGTGGTTTCCATTTATTCTGTCATGTAAAAACTCTGACTTTATAAATATGTAATTTAAAATATGACTTTTACTCAGCTTCTACCCAGCTGTAAGTGTGGCAGTAATACTGAATAATAGAAGAAATATCGAAATCAAAGATTTAGGAAATATCATTAGAAATTTCAGTAGCAAATAAAATAAGAATACAAAAGGTCACCACTGACTGAATGGCAATTCTAAACCTGGTGCATTTGTGTTTCATATAGGATATTTCAAATTCTTTTGAATATTTAGCAAGATAAATATTTTTATCCTCATATAGAAATAAAAGGCTGAGGCTTACAGAGATGAAGTAGTTCATCCAGCTATTAAGTGCTAAAGTCAGGACTTTGGAAAAGATTCTAAGCACTTTTTATAGTTGGTAAAAGATACGATAAAAGTAACAAAATACTGTGCCAGGGAGGAAAAACTTTTTCCTCTACTCACTTAGGTTTTATTCTAAGAGGACTGCAAATTAAACTGACAAAAGACAGACTAACAGGAGAAAAATCTTATTTACAAATGCAATGCACATGCAAAGACTCAGTGGTGAGTAACTTATCACTACAATCACAAAGGCAATTACGAAGGCAATTAGAATGTCCTGCTTATATACCTAACTTAGTTGGGGAAAGGGAGAGGGGAGAAAGGCTTCTATGGTTTCTTTGGGAAAATCAAATGGGTTTTTTAGGAGAACAAAGGGAAAATAAAAAAGTTTGTGATAATGTTCATCTATACAGGTATGATTGGTCTATTTGTCTTTTTAGGGCATTAAAATTTTCCAAAGGGGACTCATAGTAGGTGTGTTCTATTTCTCCCCACTAGGGGTAGTCCCACCCTGAATTGGGAATTTATGGCAGCCTCATATTTTTAGAAGTTCTGTTTTTAGGGAAGTTCTGGGAAGGCTTCTGTCTGCATCTATAGATTCTCAAAGGTTTTGAGCTTAAAATAATCTTTATACCAACTGTTAAGTTCTTAGTGGCCCCTCAATATCATCTCTTATGAAACAACTTAAAAACAACAGTCATGCTAGTCTTCTAGGAAGAAACAATTACACATTATTGTCAGTAAACACCTTATTTCCCAGGGACATGGTGAAGAGCAGGCATTGCATTATCATTTTAAACTTAAATGAAGTGAGAATTCAATGGATGGAGCTCTCAAAAAAGAGTTCCATTGTCATGGTGTACTTCATACAGTTGAGGAATAAGCTCTGGAATGGCATTATTTTTGTTGTTGTTGAGAAAGTTTGTTTGGGGGAGGGAGCAAATAAAAAGAGAGCGAAAGAAAATAAAGATTTTTTGTTTGTTTTTTTCCTTATGAAACTCTGTTTACCATGAATCACCTTCCCCGGATCCCAAGATGTAGCTAAATAAATACAACATCATGGTGTTATTTAGTAATAATTATACTTGCTGGATTCTATCACAAAAGGAGAGGGAAAGAAATGTTTATAAACCACTTTGACCATTTCATCACATATAAAGATAAAAATCAAATTTAAATCAAGAAGACTGTAAACAGTTTCTGAAAAACGCAGCTATTTTAAGAGGTTGTTTACAGTGGTTTAAAATTACTTACTGGGCACAATATTAACATAGCTCTATAAAAACGAAACAGAAATAAACAGGAAATGTTTATAGAATTTCTCCTAGCAGTTAAGCATTTGTCTTATTTAGAATTCTGTTTAAGGATGTAAGCTTGTCAAGCAGGTAAACTCAAGATCCTTCTTTTATTTGTTAGAACTTCAAATTTTGTTCATATGAGGTAAATTAAAACTACATTTGAACATGTATGATTGATCTACTTTCGTTTAATAAAGATGTAGATATCGAATACAGGAACACAAATGCCTAACATCTTAAAGTAGAAAAATTGAAGAATAACCAACTTTATCATATTAAATTAATGAATTAAGTTTTATCATAAGAAAAATCATAATTTCTCTGGCTGAAAGTAAAAATGGTCTATGACTTTATAAGTAAAGGCATGAAGTATTGTTTCATTCAATTTCTTCTCTTTGTTATTTTTTTTTTGCAGAGGAGAGAAGAGAGTTGGTTTCATTTAATAAAATATGAAAGGCACTGCCTGTAACTTAACTTACATTCTTTTGTTTGTGTAAGTGCCTAGAGCAAATGGGAATGATCTTTAAAGAAATCTAAGTTGAATGCCAGTGAGAATAACACAAAAGTGATCTTTAAGCTCACCTAATATAAAGAGTCCTGTTGATAGAGTGTTTTTTTGTTGTTGTTGTTAAGGAAACTTGGTGGATTGGGTGGAGCAAGGAAATGGGGAAGGCAGAAAGGGAGTGTGTACTGGAGCATTTAAAACTAACACAACTTATAATGTGGTAGTTTTAAGTATGTATTGCTATCTGTGGTATCCTTTGTTTTTACATAACTACAAAGTTTATAGTTAGATTGTGATTTTGGTTTGGTTTTGTTTTTTGAGTTGGGGTCTTCTCTGCCATCCAGGCGGGAGTGCAGTGACCCTATCAGGGTGTTACCGGGGGGTACCCAGCTGGTAGGTTCTTGGCCTCTCTGACCCAGATGAAGGGGAAAGGGGCCCTGGAGGCGTGGTGAGCTTCCCGTCTGAATAAAATTGTGGACCCAAAGAGTTTTTTGGAAGAGCAATTTTTTAGACAGAGAGAGTGAGAAGACAGCTCACACGCTGTTGTGGGAGGGGACCCAGAGAGGTAACTCTATTCAGTAGGGGGAGCTTAAGTTTTAACCCTTGAGTTATTCCCACCTCGTTCATGTTCTCGTCCAATGAGAGTTCTTTGAAACTTCCTCTGGATTGATTGATCTTTGACTCTGATACTGGACTGGCTACTTGTTTTACAACCCTGAGTTACAGAGCCCCCTCCTCCCAGAGCTTTAGATGGGAATTTGGGACAAAAGAGCCCTACCTGGCTTTCCCATGCCAGTAGGAAGATCGGACAAAGAAGTTTACCTGGTCTGCATGGAGGTGCTGAAAGTGCCCCAGCTGCCTGAGGCAGAGACCTGGGAAATTCCTTCATTTGAAACCAGCCACTGTGGACCCAGGAGAAGTTTCTTTCGCAGCAGTCCCTCAGTGGCTCACTGCAGCCTCTACCTCCTGGGCTCAGGGGATCCTCCTACCCCAGCCTACTGAGTAGCTAGTACCACAGGCATGCAACACCATGCCCAGCCAATGTTTCTGTTTTTTGTAGAGACAGGGGTCTCACTAATTACCTGTGCTGGTCTCAAACTTTTGTGCTCAAGAAATCCTCTCTCTTCATCCCCGCAAAGTGCTAGAATTACAGGAATGAGCCACTGTACCTGGCCATGTGATTCTTAAACTAAGAGAAAAAGTATACTTAGAGAAGTTTTTTTTTTTTCTTTATAATGGGCATAGCTTGTCAGGTGTTTGTTTGTTTGTTTGTTTTTAATTGGTTGGTTGATGTTGCTTAGGTTTTAGAGATAAAATATGTGGCAAGGCCAGCTGCCGTGGCTCATGCCTATAATCCCAACACTTTGGGTAGGCCAAGGTGGGTGCATTACTTGAAGTTAGGAGGTCAAGACCAGTATGGTCAACATAGTGGGATCCTGTCTCTGCCTCTTAGAAAAAAAAAAAAAAAATTTATGTTTTTTTTTTGAGAAGAAGTCTCACTCTGTAGCCCAGGCTGGAGTACAGTGACACGATCTCGGCTCACTGCAACCTCTACCTCCTGGGTTCAAGCGATTCTCCTGCCTCAGCCTCCTGAGTAGCTGGGATCACAGGCATCTGCTGCCATGCCCAGCTAGTTGTTTGCATTTATAGTAGAGACAGCATTTCACCATGTTAGCCAGGGTAGTCTCGGTTTCTTGACCTCATGATCTGCCTGCCTCAGCCTCCCAAAATGCTTGGATTACAGGCATAAGCCACTACGCCTGAACAAAAAAAAACAACTTTTTTTAAATTAGCTGGACATGGTGGTGCATGACTACAATCCCGGTCACTCATGGGGCTGAGGTGGGAGGATCGCTTGAGCCTAGGAGTTTGAGGCTGCAGTGAGCCATGATTAGGGTACTACACTCCAGCCTGGGCAACACAGCACAACCCTCATTAAAAAAAGAAAAGGCATTAAATAAAAAGCAAATCCAGGTTCTTATGTAATGAATGTTACCTTTTTTAAAGGAATTAACCATCAACTAGTTTATCTCATTTATTTATTTATTTATTTTTATTTGAGACAGAGTATTGCTCTATCCCAGGATCGTACCCACAGTGGCTCAATCTCAGCTCACTGCAACCTCTGCCTCCCGAGTTCGAGCTATGCTCCTGCTTCTGTCTCCCCTGTAGCTGGAATTGCAAGCACCCGCCACCATGCCCTACTAATTTTTGTATTTTTTGTGGAGACACTGTTTTGCCATGTTGGCCGAGGTGGTCTCACACTCCTGACCTCAAGTGATCCACCTGACTCAGCCTCCAAAAGTGCTGGGATTACAGGCATGAACCACCGTGCCCGGCCAGTTTGTCTCATTTAACTTTCACAAACACGTCGTGATAGTAAAATCTATTTACATATAAGGAAAGGGAAACTGTTGGTTTGTACCTGGTAATGACACATTTTGAATATACACTTTTTTGCGTCTAAGCCTGAGAGCATCTCCTTTTATTACCTTCCATTGGGGAAACACTACTAGACTTCTCTATTTTTCTTTTTTAGCATCAATTTTACTTTTTTCTTTTTCTGTGTCAATTTTACTAGTAAATGTACTAGGGCCATTAGGAGGTTATAATAAATGTATTTGTTTGCTTGTTTAGTTTCCTTGATACCCTCTCCTGAGATGAGAATTTTTCCCTAAAAGGGTAAATCAGATAATTTGAGAAGCAGGAATAAATAGCCTATGTTCATAAGTTTGCACCTGAACTGGGAAGAAAAGTTTAAAATAATTGATGCTGCTTCTGAATGATGTATCAAAACATGCTACTGGGGGAAAGTTTCCTTCTTTGGTGGAAGGAAAGGAAATTGTTTTTTTGTTTGCTTGGGTTTGGCCTTGATTTTATCTTTCAGAATTGCTTTTTTCCTCCCCACTTCTTTTTCTCTATTCCAAATCTAACAGGGCTTTCTCTTCAAACTTTCTCTAATCACAATGGGGAGTAATAACTAGATGCTAGGTGTACTTTATCATTGCAAACTAAACTTTTACATTGGATGGGTTTTTAAAGTCACAGACTCTAAATTCCCATATTAGGCAAGCTATTAGCTTACCTCCTCCCCTTTTCTTTCTTCATCTCCAGCCATCCCTAATTTATCCTCTTTTCTCATTCATATTTTGCAAAAATAAAAGCAACAATGAATATCCTAGTTCAAACCTTAAATATTTAAAAATCCAAGGAATAAAAATCCTTAAGCATAACTGAAAAATTGTTGATCTCTACCAGGTTATTCCAATAAGCTGGAGGCTCACTTATGTATTTGCATATAAATTAGGTCATTTCTTAAATTTACATATATATTCTTAGGCCTTACAAATAGTCTCAGGTGATGTTCAAGTCAAAATTACAGTAGCTTATACCCTGGAGGAAGCTCTTTCTTGAATTTTTCTTTTCTCCACACCATTTCATCAGACACTCACTGTAATTGACCCAAAATTTATGTCAGCACCACATAATTGATAGAGATTTTGAAACTGAAAGACGAGAAAAAGGGCTTAAAGAAGGCAAAAAGATTTGTTTTGAAGAATATTTCATACCAGAGGACAAATTCTTTCTAAGGCAAAGAAGGAACACACACCTATGAGATCGTTTAACCCATGTGATAATTTCAAAATTATAGAATGGATTTTTTGTTGTTATTGGATAAAGTAAAATAAATTACTTATCATGAGAAAAAGTAATTTCCACTGCTGAATGCCTATAAAAATATTGAAATTATTTGTACATGTCTGGTGTTTTCTTGAAAGTTTTAAGTTCCTTGCTGCCTAGACTGTACTCTTATGTGTGCACATATTGTTATTATAGTACATACTTGTCCTGGGGGTAGGATGAAGGCATGAGAAAAGGCCAGCATGGATGGAGATAAATGACTGAAATTTGGCTTTAGTTGTCCTTAGTAAGAGCCAGCAGGGTTGACACCACGGGTATTTTGCAATCATTTGTTTAATTAGCTGAGTCTCCTAAGGGAAAATTATATGAAATGGCAAACCCTCAAAGCCTAATTTAAATCTGCTTTTTTTTAATATACAACAGAATTTCATAACACAGAGATGTTAAAATGGCACTAATGAATAAATTCTATAAGGTTAAACATTTTAATACCAAAAGCAATAAATTAGAGAGAAAAGTGAAACTAAGTTTAAAATATTATTCACATGAGACAACTTAGGTAAATATTTGCAGGTGGCTAAGAAAATCATACTTTGGGTTGGGGGAGTTTTTCCTTATGCTCCTTATACTCCTTCTGTTTTCTCATATTTTTGTTTCTGGTAGATTTTTGTATATAGATAAGTATATGATCAAGTTTACATTCTTCTGACTAATAAATTTTTTATTCTAGAAGATATTTAATTGTTTTGGAGTATTAAAGAGATTTGTCTAAAAGCACTAAATTATTCATCATTCTGCTTTGGTTCATTCTTAGTTTAGATCTGGTAGCTGGCTGACGAAATGGCCAGTGAGCTTGGTTTTCTTCTGCATTGGGGTACGAACACAAAGACAGCTGTGGACTGTGAATTATCTTTCCCTGGAGAAAAAACATCTGGCTGAAACACCATCTTCTCAAGTGTTTTTCCTTTAAAAAAAGAATCAACTGTATCACTGAGAAAATCAGAATCTCATTAATGTATTGATTCCAGATGAATAAAGTCCATCAGGTTCGTGGCAATCCTAACGCTAGAGGGTAAATTCACTTGAAAGCAGTTTGTGTTTTGTAAGAAGCTGCATCATTTGCTGTTTTCAGTGGTTGATAATTTTAGTAAAATTTCATTGAAAGATCAGGTCAATGAAGGCTTCTAGTCATGAATGCATATAGTCTACACTGAAGATGATAATTTATATATTGGAAATTGGAAACAGGTGTTTCAGCACTGGTTCTTTAAGGGCTGTTAAAAACTGCTTTCAGTAGTAAGCTACTAGGAAACACATGTAAGAAAAGAAAAAGAGAAACTTATAATTTCTGCAACTATTACCTCCTCTATACTGGTATTGAGAGATTCAACTGAAAAAAATAAGAGGGTAAAGAGCACCCGGGATTAAGTCTTTGAAAATGTGGGTCTGTGTTGGAAAGATATGATAGAAGAGAGAGGGAGAGAGAGAAACTGATTCACTTTTCATACTATAAAACTTGTTTAGTTTCCTTCACTCTCAGAAATTGGGTAATGCTGATGTCATTTCTAAGTTCATATATATAAACTGATGGATATGCAAAAACCAATGTAGGAGAGACAGATAATGTCCACCAATATACTTTCCCTTTCTTCGGCAGTGTTAAAACCTCCTGTTTTTATCTGGACACTTAACTTCTGAGACTAAAGATGTTTTCCAACTTTTCCTAGAAGCTAGGTGTGTCTTGCCCAATAGTATTATAAATAATGATGGTGTGTGCAGCTTTCAGGAAGTGTTATTGAATGAAAGTATCATTCTCTTTCCCTTTCGTGTCCTTCCTATGGGCTGGTACAATATGCAAGAGAAGCCACTGTGGATCACAAAGTAGACTCTATGAAGGCCAATCAAAGAGCATGATAAAAAGATGCTTGCTTTTGTACCAGCTTGGAAAACCTGTTTTTTCCTTGAGAGAGAGAAAAAAAAAGATCCTTTAATAAGTCGTTGTTATTTTGGATTTTCTGTCACTAACAGACCTAATCCTATTATAATCTGCCTAAAACCCGGTAAAGATTTCACTAGTAGATCAGATGTGGTGCTTCACGCCTGTAAGTCTAGCACTTTGAGAGGCCAAGGCAAGAGGATCACTTGAGCCCAGGAGTTAAGAGACAAGTCTGGGCAACATAGCAAGACCTCCCGTCTCTACAAAAAATAAAATAAAATAAAATAAAATAAATTAGCCAGGCATGGTGGGTGGTGTGTGCCTGTAGTTCCAGCTACTCAGGAGGCTCAGGTGGGATATCACTTGAGCCTGGGAAGTTGAGGCTGCAATAGTGAGCTGAGATAGTGCCATTGTACTCCAGCCTGGGTGACAGAGCAAGACACTGTCTTGAAAAAAAAATCACTAGTAGACTATATCAACGTCACATTTACAAGAGTCTTGCCCTCTCAGAAATGCATAAAAATTTGGAAATTATTTATTTTGTGTTTTCTGTTTTATCTTTGCTTCCTATTTGTTTTTTTCTTTATATACTGGTCTTCCCAGAATATAGCAGCTACTAACAGTTAACAAAAAATAGCAGTTAAAAAGGAGTTTCAGAAAAAAAAAATAATTAAAATGTCTATATATTTACTTTATTCCTCAGAAAAAGTGGGAAAAGACTGGCTAAAGCGAATAATCACAATAACCTTATTGTTTTGTAGTTTGAACACCATTGCTTGAAAGATCCTTGCTGATAAGCTTTTATATTCATTGCAACTGTCTTGCCTTAATGCAGACTCTCTTCTTCTTGTCTTTGTCTTCTTCCAACAGACTCAAGCTACTTTCACTGCTTTTGCACTGCTTCCCTCCCTTCTTTGACCAGCTCCTTCACTCCCTTATGTTACTGTGCATTTACATCTCTTTAACACTGAACTACACACTGCACAGTTACTCTTCACATGTCAATTAAAATCAGCAGAACCATTAGTTCCTACATGACCAGTGGGTAGATAGTATCTACCCATTTAATATTAAGAAAAAAATGGAAGAGAGAGTGGGAAAGATGGAAGGACTTTCTCTTAAAGTAAGCCAGCATTCCTGTTTATATTAATTTTTAGAATCTTATATGGATAGGTGTAGTCATCAAATGCATTTCTAATCTGTTTGATTATCTTTATTGCAATTGTTTTGTTTTGACAATCTGTTTGCATTTTAATTTTCTTTGATGCACAAAATGTCTTGGAATGCCCCCTCACCTTTTTTTTTTGGACAATCTCTTATATTGTCCAAAATAGAGAAACATGAAGAAGCTACTCAGACTTTCCAAAACATTTTTCTCTCCTTATCTTTTTATTTATTAATTAATTTTTTTAGAATTTGTATTTTTTGAGACAAGATCTTGCTCTGTCACCTGGACTGGGAGTACAGTGGCATGATCATGGCTCACTGCACCCTCAAACTCCTGGGTTCAAGTCATCTTCCCACCTCAGCCTCCTGAGTAGCTAGGACTACAGGAGCATGCCACCATACCTACCTAAGTTTAATTTTTTTTTTTTTTTTTGAAGAGACAGCAGTCTCACTATGTTGCCTAGGCTGGTCTTGAAATCCTAGACTCAATTTGCCTTCCCCGCTGGGCCTTCCAGAGTGCTGGGATTATAAGTGTGAGCCACTGCACCCAGCCTTCCTCTCTTTTATTAAAAATTATAGTTATCTACTGTGTTTTATTTAATGGCCCAGAATTTGCCCAATGGTATTATTAACCCTTAATGACAGAAATGAATGGCTTTAGTGGGAGACATGGCCATTTGGAAAAAATCAGAAAAGAAAAGGAATATATTGATACACTTAAAACTGCAACAGTGTAGATGTTTACATCATTTGATGTAAACCAATTCCTGCTAGCAATTGCTTACTACTACCATTCCTATTAATGTGTAGTATTTAGTAGAGTCTTAGCACATTTATTGGAATGGCATTCTGTTATCAGCAATTCCTTCATTTGTTCATTGCAAATGTTTGTATTTAAACAAATTAAAGTCCTTTCTTGGCCAGGTATGGTGGCTGATGGCTCTAATTCCAGCATTCCAGGAGACCACCATGGGAGGATCTCTTGAGCCCAGAAGGTCAACACCAGCCTGGACAATATAGTGAGGTCCCCATCTCATTTTTAAAAATTAGGGGAGTGTGGCGGTACACACTTGGAGTCCTAGATACTTGGGAGACTGAGGCAAGAAGATCTCTTGAGCCCAGAAGTTTGAGGCTATAGTGAGCTATGATGGCATCACTGCACTCTAACCTAAGCAACACAGTGAGACCCTATCTCTAAAAAAAAAAAAATACCTACACAAAATACATTTTATTAAAAAGTTACACCTATTCATGTAGAAGATACTAAAAAAGTGAACAAAATTAAAAATTTTCCAATTGCCTACTTCCCATAAGTTATCAATATTATCATCTGCATTTATAGACATGTAGCCTTCCGTTAATGTTTATGCAGGTAATCTTACTGTGCATTCTGTTTTGCAAACTTTTTTTATTAATTTCAAAACAGGTCATTAAAAAACTTTTCACATAAATATTTTTCTACAATATCATTAATGTTCATGTAGTATTTAATTTGTATGGTATGTTAGGCTGTTCTTGCCTTGCTATAAAGAAATACCTGAGACTGGATAATTTATAAAGAAAAGAGGTTTAATTGGCTCACAATTCTGCAGGTTTAACAGGAAATATGGTGCTGGCATCTGCTTGGCTTCTAGGGGTGCCTCAGGAAGCTTATAGTGATGGTGGAAGGTGAAGGGGAAGCAGGTATGTCACATGGCGAAAGCAGGAGTGAGAGAGCGACAGAGAGAGAGGGAGAAGAGGTAGTGCCACATGCCTTTAAATGACCAGATCTCATAAGAACTCACTGTCACAGAGACAGCACCAAGCCCTGAGAGATCTGCTCCCAGGATCCAAACACCTCCCCGCTGGGCCCAGCACTGGGGATTACAATTCAACATGAGATTTGGGTGGGGACAAATATCCAAAGTATATCATATGAGTATTAAATAACATATTCAACTATTCATGTTATGGTATATTTTGGACAATTCTAATTAGTTCATATTAATAGCACTACAGTAAGTATTCTTTATAAATCATGTGATTATATTTTTTGTACATATTCATCATTGTATCCTTAAGACTGAATTCCTAGGTATGAAATTTCCAAAATAAAGGATAAGCAACGTGCTAACTTGAATAAGTTCATTGACAGTTGCCCTGCAAAAGAAATATTATACCAAGTTATAGATCAAGCAGCAGCGTAGTAGGGAGGAAGGCTTTCCCAAAACCTCCCCAAATCTATAGTGCCATTTTTGAAAATGTCTGCAAACTTAAGGGGCAGGGTGTGTGTACCACATGAAATTAGATATAATTTTCTGCAAAGAATCATGAAACTTTTATCACAGAAGCCTGTTGTTAAGTCCCAAATGAGAAATTATAGTAGGTTAAATATACTTGAAATTATAGTACATGAATATAATGAAATTATAGTATATAAAATATACATGAGTAAATAATGAAATTGTAGTACATGAAATATACATGAAACATTTTATATTATATATACATATATATAATATATATATGTTAAAGGAGCAGACTTCTAAAATCATATATCAAAAATTGTATCATTTGAACAGGTTTCAATTTTGGTTTGTAAATATAATAGTTCTAATTCTGAAGCCATGTGCATTAGTTTCCAGGGCTGCTCTAACACATCATTACGAATTTATCCTTTCACAGAACTGAAGGCTCAAAGTCCAAAATCACAGCACTGGTTGGGCCATGTTCCCTCTGAAGCCTCTAGGGCAGAATCCTTCTTTACCTCTTCCAGTATCTTATAGCCCCAGGAGTTCCTTGCTTGTGACAACATAACTCCAGTTGTCACTATCTTTGCACATCCCTCTTTCCTCTGTGTGTCTGTCTCTGTGTCCCTGCTTTTCTTATAAGGAAACCAGTCACAATAGATTAAGGACCCACCCCACTCCAGTATGACCTCATCTTAATTACATTTGCAAAGACGCTGTTTCCAAATAGGGTTACATTCACAGATACCAGGGGTTAGGACTGTGATATATCTTTTGGAGGAACACAATTCAACCCTTATCTCCCTATATTTTAAATTTTATCCAAGAGACTATTGTCTAACTATGGTAATAAGACAATAATACTTCTTACTTCTGGGTTGATTAATTTTAGCATTATTGACTCATGCAAGGAGAAATTAAATGATCAAACTTTGTAAAGGTTTAATTAGCTTCCTATGGCTACTATCTGTTCCAGAGATTCTCCTGTGTATAAATAATATCCTAATTAAAGGATTTTCTAAGACTTGCTACTGATGTCACAAGTGTCTAGATCATGACAGGCAGTGAAGAAAGCTCCAACCCATTTAGCTCTCTGTCTATAGCAGTATTCAGAGAAGTACTTTATGAAACTAAAGTCAATTCATAACTGAACCAACTCCCATAACTAGAAAGTGTATATTTTTTAGCAAGTTATAAGTTATACACAGTAAAGTTATGATACCAATAACCAGCATCCTAATGAAATGTCTCAGCCACTTTTGTAAGATAATTATTCTTTTTAAACTGGTTTGGATTTCTTTTTCCTCTATTTTGTCTAAGTTCTATCGATCCTTTGCTCTATTTGAAATTGTTCTTTTCTCATCATAGTCTTTTCTACAATGTCACTTTCTTTTATTAGGACTCTTATTACTCTTTGTAAAAGTCGCAAACATAGAGATGCTGAAATTGCAGTTTAAGTAAGTCCAGTGATCTTTAGCAGTGCATTACCAAAGAAGTATTGCTTCCTTAGGGCATAGAATCTAAATACTGTCGGTTTTCCTTACTACCCAGCCTCATTTAGCACTAAAGCTCTATATCATTAGGATGGATTCCAATATGTGTTTTCAGCATTGTTTTGAAGAGATGAATATTTGTATATTATTTTTTGTGGAATATGATTCAAAAACTGGATCTACTTTCTCCCATTGAGCTCAAGTAGGCATATCTTCACTCTTACTCTGTAATTCTATTAAACATCCTTCTCTCTGTATCACTTTTGGGAGTGTAATCCGCTTTATGTATAAACTATATGGAGCATTTAGAAGCAGTTCTGTATGTTCTATTTCTAGTGTCTGATTTTAATTATCTTTAGGTTAAATTTTCAATTCTTTCTTACAAATATTATACTCATTTAATATCTAAATGCCAGCTGTGACTTTATTTCTTACAAACAAAGAGAAAATGCAATCAACATAACCAAACACATTTAGTTTATTTCTAATTTGAGGACAGCTTAAAATATTTTCATATTCCAATAAACATTGCCGTGGGTATTTTAGGTATAAACACATCACATGTAAACAGAAAGCTTTTGCCAAACAGATTGACTTGAAGAATATTCACTCGAATTGTGACATAATATAGCATAGTCAGGGAGATTTGTGGCATTATTAAGACAGTCTTCTAAGGGATGTTATTTTTCTAGCTTTGACCACTGTGAACATCAGGATCTTCCCTCCTAATGAATATATATAGTTCCCTAATACAGGTCTAGACACAAACAGTTCTTTAACTCAGAACATTGTGATGGTCAATCTACATTTTCTAATATTTACTGAGGACATACCATGGGCATCTTATGCTAATTATCTCCTTTTATCCTCATGAAAGTTCTATGTTATTAATTTTTTTCAACTTAAAGGTACAGATGCTGCATGTTAGGGAAATTAAATATTGGTGCAAAAACTTGCACCAACCTAATATGTAATAACTAGCATCTTGTTCTAATTTTAAATGCTATTATTCAATTTACCAATACCTACTATCAGAGAACTATAAAGAACAGAATGAGCTCTGATATCAGACTTTAGCTTCTCTTACCATTCTTAGTGAAATGACAAATTTAACTTGAGTAACCAGGTGAATAGTCCTGATCTGTTTTAGCTCCTGTGTCTAATTATTCTAGGCCAAAGATCTCAAGACAATGCAAAAAAAAAAAAAAATGATATTGTTTCTAACAGATAAAATGACAACATAAAAGCACTATTCTCTGGAATCTTTTCTAAACAGCATTTTCTTTGCAGCATTGTGAAGTTAAAATTGATATTCTATTTGGGCAGGGCTATTACTTTTTAATAATAGCTATAAATATTTTGGATGTAATATAAAGATTGTAGGTAAGTGGAAATTTAAATATAGATGAAAATCTAAATTTTTATCAATAGACCATTTATGTAGTAACACCTGTGGATCAACAAAAAGGAAGAGAGAAAAAATATCTTTAAGTAGAATTAAATAATAAATCACTCAGTTTTACAATAATATTGCTGTTGAAAATTCAGTTCCCAAATGGAATGATCGTCCCCAATGGCATTACCTTATCAAAATTTTAAAAATCACATTTCCTAATAATAAAAGGGAATAAAAAAGTGAACCAAATTTCATTTTTAATCATTCAACAGCTGAAATTTGAATTAATTGCCTCATATCCATTATTTTTAAACATGTGTAATTTTATCCTTTTTATCGTCTTTTTTTTTTTTGAGACGGAGTCTCTTTCGCCAGGCTGGTGTGCAGTGGTATCATCTTAGCTCACTGCAACCTCTGCCTCCCAGGTTCAAGCAATTCTCCTGCCTCAGCCTCCAGAGTAGCTGGGATTACAGGCATGTGCCACCATGTCCAGCTACTTTTTGTATTTTTAGTAGAGACCTGCTTTCACCATGTTGGCCAGGATGGTCTCAATCTCTTGACCTCCTGATCCACCTGCCTCAGCCTCCCAAAGTGCTGGGATTAAACACGTGAGCCACCATGCCTGCCTGGCCTTATCTACTGTTTTTAATCACATCCTTTAATAGTCTAATCTTTTATCTGTTTCTTTTTAAACATACCTGAATGACAGAGAAATTATGAAGATCTTTAGTAGTCAAATAAGTGAGCAAAGGTATGTAACTCAGAAAGGGATTTATTTATTTCAAGGGCATTTGTGACATGCTTAGAATGTTAATAACAAATTGAGATCTGACCAGGCATAGTGACTCACACCTGTGATCCCGGCCCTTTAGGAGTCCAGGGCAGGAGGATCACTTGAGAACTAGGAGTTTGAGACTTGCCTGGGCAGCGTAATGAGGGACCTCATCTGTACAAAAAAACTAAGTTAGCCAGGTGTGATGGCACACCCCTATAGTCCCAGCTACTTGAGAAGCTGAAGCAGGAGGATAGCTTGAGCCTGGGAAGTCAAAGCTGCAAGTGAGGCATGATCGCACCACTGTACCCCAGCATAGGCAACAGAGTAAGACCATGTCTCAGAAAAACAACCAAAATAAACTGAGGTTCTTGAATCAATGCATCTGCGTGTCATTTTCAGGGAAAAATTATCTGCAGAGTAACTTTAGTAGATAAATTAGTAGATAATTCATTAAGAATACCCCTCTAGAATGGTGTTTCCTAAAAATAGATTTTAAAGGTATTTTGTTTTTATTTTTTCTTTTGTGATATCATGTAGAACAAACCTCCCCAATGCCATGTGAAACTATTTATGTGTTATTGGCATAATATAATAGAAGCAATGGGTTGACTTTTAAAAATCTTGAATGGCACTGTCAACATACAATAATAAAGACTTGTTTTGCCACACACCTAGAGAAAACATTGACATAGTTTTTAGTTTGTCTGGAACTGATTATGTTGTCATGCATGTGTTTACAGAGAAAAAGGTGCCATAAGTAAATGTATGGTTAGTGTCTAAGTATTTCCAAAGCCATTCAATATTTAGATCTCAAAGTTTACATGTTGGGATGTAAACTTTCAGGATGGAAAATAGCAAAACTGAGGGTAGCCGTATTATTGTGTTCTCATTTATTTCTTAGAACTCCTTTTTAAAAGATAAAAAAGAGAAGATTTTTAAATGTTTTCTATACTCTGCTTAGCTAACACTGACATACATTGTTGCATTTAACTATTTGGTAAAATTAAAAACGGTTTATGAATTCCAGAATTGGTGCATTCAACTATTTATTTTATTTTAATTTTATTTTATATTATTTTATTTTATTTTTGAGACAGCGTCTCATTCTATCACCCAGGCTGGAGTGCTATAACACAGTCTCATCTTACTGTAATCTCCGGTTCCCAGACTCAAGCAATTCTTGTGCCTCAGCCTCCTGAGTAACTGATATTACAAGCGTGTGCCACCACGCCTAGCTAATTTTTGTCTTTTTAGTAGAGATGGGGTTTCACCATGTTGGCCAGACTGTTCTCTAACTCCTGACCTCAAGCAAGCCACCTGCCTTAACCTCCCAAAGTGTTGGGATTACAGACGTGAGCCATTGCACCTGGCCCATTTAATTATTTAGTACAACAAAAAAAAAAGTTTGTTTTGGAGTGTAAATACCAGTTAGTTTAGTCAGTCTGTTTAGTATGTTTAGTTAGAATGTATAAAATTAAATATGAAAATGTCTTTAGGAGTTAAGTCTAAAAGTGTGTAGAATTACTGAGTAGGTATTTTTGTCCATAGAGGAATCCTGAACTCAGCATCTTTTATTTATTTATTATTTTTTTACATGGAGCTGTGCTTAGAACATGTTACTTTTAAAAACTACATTTAACTCCGCTCTTTCTACCACCAGCTACTTGCTAGAAAAGAAAGAATCTTTAGGGCTATAGAGGTGTTCTTTTCAATAGTTTATCCTCTTTGCGTGCCTGTGGCTTTTTTGTTTTATTTTGTTTTGTTTTTATTTTTTGAGACACAGTCTCACTCTGTCACCCCGGCTGGAGTGCAGTGGTGTGATCTCTGCTCACTGCAACCCCTCCTTCCTCCCCAGGTGTGGACTCACTGCTCCTGGGTGAAAGTCCCTAACTTGGAATCCTGTGTTTGGTCTTTCTGGTGACCAGCCCCCATCCTGAAGCCATTAGGGTCCCACCCTGGGTCACCCCATTAGCATAAACTCAGGTATGTTTGAAGGGGCCCCTTATGAACAACAAAAGACATTCCTGCTACTCAGGAAATTCTAGGGTTTTAGGAGACCTATGATAAGAACCAAGGCTGAAGAACAAACATGCTTTTTAGATTTTTAGTGTATCACAGTTTGACTTCCAGGGAGAGTGAAATATTACTCAGATTTTCCCTTCCCAAACCATCAGTAAGCTTTCACAGTGTGTTTGCTGTCCCATCAGTTGCTAATTATTTTATGTTTTACTACTTAATTTCACTTTTGGCTGCAGAGCTTTAGTATAATGGCTATGAAAATACTTGTAAAATACTTGGAATTTAAAAGCACTTTCTGGCTACAGAGTTTTATTATTACTTGAGTTATGTTGAAGAACATTTCTGCCCTAGAAACACTAAAGAAGCGTGTTTGTGTTTGTATCCTCAGTCTCTTACTCTAACGAGAGTGTTACCTAAAAGCCACCTTCTAAAGCTGTGTCTCTTTAACTACATGATTTGCACTCCTGAAGTTGATGTTTACATATGGTTCCTAGTATTTGAGATTTAGTCTTACTTTCCAGGTTCCCCAGTCATAGTCCCCAAAGACAGGTTTCATTTGTAAAGCTCAGCAAGGGAGAGCGAGATGTGAGAAGCATGAGGTGGTGTAATGATTCCCTAACATAATTGTTTTTATTTATAGCCTCTTTTCTGTTGCCTGAACTTAAAGATCTATTGCTTGTCATTGCAAGCATATCTATTTTTTCCAGTAGTTACGGATGTTGATACATGACAGTTATCAATTGCAAATACAGTTCAGTTTATTTTCTAAGAAATCCTCTATCTTTGCATGTTTGTAAACCAGAACATCTGGGAATTTATCACTTCTTTATTGGTAGAATTATATATGTATGTGACTATGCTTCTATTCATATTCATCAAAAGGAGTGGTGAAATTGAAATAGAGGGCATCCAGAGAGTTTACTGGACAATACTTTCCTCCCTCACAGAATTGAAGTAAAAGTAGGAAATAGAAGAAATCATCCAGCACCCGTGTCTTGTTCTCTAACAGGATTCTCTGATAAAAACACCAGCCTCCTTGGGGAAATGACTGATTCTAAGGCTAAGGCATGGAATATACAAAATAAATCTGGAAAATCTTGTAGCACTGGAAAGTAAGGAAGTGCTCAAAAAGTATTTTGATAGGAATATGTCAAAGTGAAATAGAAACAGTCAATCTAAAAGACTTCCCATGAAAAAGCTGAAAAATTTATGCAACAAATTAAATAATGTAATATTGGATTATCCCCTAGAATATAAAATAAATAATCATGAGTTCCTACTGATACAAATAAATGCTTGGGTAAGTAAACACATGAAGAAGAGACAAATCTGTAGGAAAGAATTCCAAGTAATTTGTGCAGGTACTTCCTCCTCAATGAGATGGAGCTTAATCCCTACCTCTTCAGTATAGGCTGCACTTAGTAACTTGCTACCAAAAAATACAGTGTGGAAAGAGGAAAAAAGTAAGTTTTCAGCTGAGAAAAAAAAAAAAAAACTTAGAAAATGCTGTCTTTGTCAAATAATGAAGTTTAACATCATTATTGATAATTCAAATTAGTAGTACTTACTCTTGAGTATGATGTGATCAAAATGGTACTCCACTGTGTGGTCATCCTTCCAAAAACCTACTATCTCAGTACAACCATGAGAAAATGACATTAGACAAACAAAAATTTAAATACTTTCTGCAAAATAGCTGACCGGCACTCCTCAAGGTCATTAAACATAAGCTAAGTGTAAGAAAGTGTCACAGACAAGAGGAAGCTAACAAGATAGGATAACTGAAGGTAATGTAGTATCTGGGATGGGATTTTGGGACAGAAAAAAGACATGAGGAAAAACTAATGAGATTTTTTTTAAACTGTGGTGTTTAACTTATTAATATTGGTTTATTAGTTGAGACGAGTGTGCCATGTTAATGTAAGATGTTAAAAATAGAAACTGAGTCTGGCTCTAGGGGAACCCTCTGTATTTGCAAGTTCCGTGTAATAAAGTAAGAACTGTCGTCTTTTTAAACTGTAAAATAAAAAGTTAATTACATAGAAAAAGAAATAAAATTAAGAGACCAAAATATTAGATTCATGGAGTTGACTTAATTTTTATATTGAAGAATATTTTCTGGAAGCAGTTGAAGCTAGAAAAAACTTTGAAGAATGTAAAGTATATGTTTGCTTGCTTTTCCACAGATAAGAGTTCTGACTTAAACTCCATTGTTTAGTGAATGGATTAACTATAGGTAAAGAATACAGATATATTGATAAAGATTATTTTTCACTTTTTAAAAATTAACTGAGGTTATTGAAAATATCATAAGACTTATGTTCTTTTTGATATCAGCATGTTGTTGACAGGCTTAAATATATGGAGACTGATAACTCACCTTAAACCATTCAAAGTAGTTTCATGAGGATTGTGAGCTATTAATGAAGAAAAGAATAATTGCCTAATACTCACCTAAATGGTGACAGACGTAATTTCTTTCTTTTTTTCAATCACCATTTATTTAATACCTACCAATTTCTAGGCTGTTGGGATATAAACCTAGTTCCTAATTTTGAAAATGTCACAGTAGAAGGCAATGGGTATATAATTAAAAGAGCAATTAAGTAAACTCTTTGTCAGGGTTCACTGAGAACATTGAAAAACGAGTCATTAATCCCAGAAGATAGGAGACAGTTGAAAAAGGCTTTACTAAAACATGTCACTATACTGAAAGAGTTGGGAAACCTTTGGTATAGTCAGAGGCATGAAGCAGTCTGTCAAATTCAGGGAACTGGCCAAAGACAGTGGCTCACACCCCTAATTCTGGCACTTAGGGAGGTTGAAGTGGGAGGATCACTTGAATCCAGGCTTTGAGACCAGCCTGGGCAACACAGCCAGACTCCACCTCTACAAAAATAAATAATAAATAAATACAATTTCAAGAAACTGTGTGTATCCGTGAATTTTTCTTTATTTCCTTCTTTCCTTCTTTCTCTTCTTTATTTTTTCCATTCCTTTCCCTTCCCTGCTCTGCACTTCCCTGCCCTGACCTGCCCTTCCTTTCCTTTCCTCCCTTCCTTCCTTTCTTAGAACTTGGAACTGTTTGTGTCCAAGAATCAACTTCCTTCCTTCCTTCCTTTTTTCTTTCCTTTTTAGAGTCAAAATCTTGCTTTGTCACCCAGTCTGAAGTGCAGTGGTGCATTCATAGCTCACCAGGCTCAAGCTCTACTCTTGCGTCAGCCTCCTGATTAGCTGGGACTTCAGGCAAGGGCCACCATGCCCACCCAATAGCACGATTGTTTTAATAGTCCATTTGGGAGGTTTACATTAAGGTTTAATGATAATGATAGAGACGAGGACAAATGTGAGAAACTTTAATGAGACAGAATCACTGGGAACTTGATCATTGGTAGGTGGCAAGTGTAAAGAAGAGGTCACAAATAACTCTTCATTATTGAAAGGAACAGAAGCTGCGTTGTGGGAAAGGATAATGAATTAAGTTTTTGCTTATTGAATTTGAAATACCTGCAGGATGCAAAGGTAGCATGCCCAAATAGCAGTAAATTAAATGATCTAGAGCAAGACTTGGCAAATTTTTACTACAAAACACCAGGTAGTAAATATTTCAGCCTTTGCAGGCTATGTGAGGCCTCCCTCACTGCTCAGTTCTGGGGTTGTAGCTTAGAAACATACATAGACAATATATAAACAAATGAGGATGGCTATGTTCCATTAAAACTTTATGAATATTAAAATTTAAGTGTCACATAATTTTCACATTTTAAAGTGTAAAGTGTATATCTTCTTTTGTTTGTTTATTTTTCCAATGATTATGAAATGGAAAAAAACATTCCCTACTTGTGGGTTGAACAAAAACAGAGAGTGGGTCAGATTTGGCCCATAATTCTTAATTTGCTGACCCATGATCTAGAAAGAAGTCTGACTGAGAAATGGGAGTTTTCTGTTATTCACATACAGAGAAAAGTCTAAAGTTATGGCTATGAATGCAGTCACCTCTTTCGATTGATGGAGAAGAAAGGATGGCTAGGATATGGCTAGGAGACCATTAAAATTTAAAAGATCAGAGTCAGTGAAAGAGATTTGGAAGGCAAAACCAATCCTGAATTGTGATGAGTAAGCCTGTACCGTTGTTTAATACATATATTAACTTTATGAAATATATGTGTATATACTATACCGTGAACACTTCTGGATTCATCCCAGCCTTCTGTGTATTTTTTGGTGCTTAGTGTAAATGTACCACCTGGAACAGAGCTGGCATTTGAAAAGTCTGTTTAAGGGATGGATTGTTAGCCAAATTGTAAATACCTCCCTATTAGAGGTGTTTGATTTAACACCCGAAGTTGTAGGATGTTTTGTTTTTTCTGCATATAAATTTAGAAAAGCAGAAAGGCAGCTAAATCAATTACTTCGAATCTTTGAAGTAATTTGCAAATCAAGTAATAATAAAAATATCTGTAGTGGGAATATGGCAAATTAGTGACTAGATTTGATTTTGTTATACTCCAGTCATGATGGTGTTAAATGTTTTTGTTTTCGTAATTCTGTGATGTTGAAAAATGATTCATTAAAAGCACAGTTATTAATAAAGCTCCTAATCATTAGGTAGGTTTTAGTGAACCAAACTTCACATTGACTCAATACCGTTTTTTTCCTTTTACAATGTGTAAGTTGTCAAAAAGTATGAGATAGAAACAACAGTAACCTCATGCAGTTCTTGAAGATATAGAAGAAATTTAAATGTCAGTAAGTTTTAAAATACTATTAGAACTTATTTACAACTTAGTTCGGATTGAATACTGAGGAATGACTGAGACTATGGATCGGCTATAATAATCTATTTTTTGTGGTACGTAGTAGTAAAGTGACATTATTCTTACTAAAAATGGAAGCACTAAACAGAGCTGGTTATCTCATTAGGAAAACCAATTTTAAGGGAAGCAAGTCAGTGCCTAATTATTTATGTTAAAGAAATAAATGATGTTGTCTTTTTCCAATGGTTGTCTGAGTTTGAGAAATATGGGCTAACCTGCTTTTAGGTTAACAAAGTAACAATACTATACTACAAGTGAAAGGATATTCTTCAAAATAAAAATACTATACTCACCTGACAAAAATAAAGATAAAGGTGTATATCAGTGTTCACTTGAAACAAAGCTTCTACTATAGGGCATGCTTCAGAGTTCTTGTAGAGAATCTTGATTCAGTAGGTTTTGGTTGGCTGGGCATTGTTAAAAGCTCCCCAGGTGCTTTCCAACATGTAGCTTAAAGTTAAGAAACACAGTTGTGTTTCGTGGGTGTGCATGTGTATGTTTTGTTCCTTCTCTGCAACCAACTTAGGACAACTGAAATGAACAACAGTTCCATTTTCCATCCCTTCACCTCTTTTATGGTCTTTTTCTTTAACAATATAGAGATAAATGTGAGCCCTTTTACTTGACTACCATTGTCCAAAATCAAATTATCAGAGTTGGAAAGAAATGTGGAATTATTTGCGTTACTGATCGGAAAATGAACAAATTTGCCCACAAGCAGAGATTGAGTAATAGCCACTGCCAACTAATCCTTTTATCTCTCTGGATCGGGGTGGAGTAGAAGACTTTTATTATGCTGGCATCAATACAGTGTGCCGATGCCAGTATCTGGGCCCCTTTGTTGTTGCCAGCATTATTATACAATTCTTATCCACTCTACTCCATCTGCGGTCCTTCCCCTGAGTGCTATGGCTAAGTTGTGAGTGAAATGCCTCGTTCCAATGCAGTCATATCTCAGGGCCTCGTCATATTATTAATAGCTGCCATGAGAGTGCCTGTCATATGGCAATTACTCTTCTTGGTGTTTTATACCTTCTTATTTGATGATCATTATAATATTATTAGATAGTTATTATTATCATCTTCCTCCTCTTATTACAAATAAGAAAACTGAGCCTCAGCAAGTGCAAAGTAACTGCAATAGAAAGTGATAGAGCCAGGATAGGAACCATGTTCAGTCTGAACCTTAAGTCTTTGCTTTTTCTCCTAAGCGACACTGCCAAATATTACTGTGTTAAATCACTCATCATTTTGTGTCAAAGCGAACATTTCTATATTGGAAATATTGAAATCTATTTCCAAGTATAGTGAGAATGTAGGGTGCTGCTTTGTGCCAGAAAACACAATTTTGAAATAGCATAGATGCAGCAGAGCAATCGTATCCACTTGTTTATTAAGAAAACCAGTTATAGAGGTACCAGGGAAGGACCAGAGAAAGCTGAGAGTAGGGATGTATATCATGATCGTTAGAAGCAATGATTTGGGAATAAGGCATGTATTTGAATCCATAATCCAGTCCTTATAGGATGTGAATTTAGGCATCTGGGAAATGGGGATAATAATTTTACAGGGTGTTATGAAGATTAAATCACATAATCTGGGTTATAGATTCATAGTAGTGCCTGCTCAATGTTTAGTGCTCATAAATGTTTGTTTAGAAAAGGATTCTGAAAGACTGGGTTGGAGGGTTGCACTGAATCAAGGAATTAGTGGGTTGGATAATTAAACTGAAAAAGTATGTTTGAATGAGCAATAATCTTGAGAAAGTCAAGTCAAAATAGATACAAAGACAATACCTTTTGGATTAGGTAGGGTTGTGATTATCTATTAATGTGTACTTACCTCAAATTTGGTGGCATAAACTATCATTTTATTCTGCTCATGACAAAAATTCATGAGCAGAGTAAAATGAATTCTTGTCATGAGCAGAATGAAATGATGGTCACTGATCGTTTATGCTACCAAATTCATCCAGGGCATAGTAGGATCCGTTTGTTTTTGCTCTACCATGTCTATGGACATAGCTGAGATTTGAAGATTGGAGGTGACTTCAGTGAGTGGAACGGAGTCATCCAGGAGCTCTTACACATACATGTCTACTGCTGGGCTTGATTACTTGAAGGACTGCCCTATGTGGGACTGTCAAGCGGAACACCTACATGTGGCCTTTCTACATGGAATTGACTTCACAACACAGCTTCTGCTTTCTGAAAGGGAGTGTCCCAGTAGACAGCTTCTAAGCAGCAAATCTTCCAAGAAAATAATAGAAGTCACACAACCATTATGACATAGACCTGCAAATCATATAGCATCACTTTGGGAGCCGTCTACCAGCACAAGGCTGTCACTAAGGACAACCAAGATTATAGGGGATAGGAAGTAGACCCTCACTTTTCATAGGAAAATGGTAAGGTAGAGTGATAAAATTTCTTTGTTTCCTCATGACTTAGGGTGTTACCATGGCATGGGTCTTTCTATTTTAAAACTAGGAAAATCCCAGAAAAAAAAAAAAAAAAACAGAAAAAGTTTATTTCTCTATGGCAAGGTCACATTCAAAAGAACATTGGGAAGAAGAGATTTTTGCTCAAAATACAGTCTGCACCCCAGATGGGAACTAAGGGGCAGAGCTGTAACTCTGACCAGCCAGAGTCTAGCTCAGCCAAATCACAGGCATCACAGGCGTTGGAATGATGTTTCAGCTGGCATAGCCCACTTTTTAACTAGAGTTGTTTGTTGGCACTGTCAACTGTTGTTCAGGAGAGAAGGAGACAGGACTGGGATATCATGTTGAATAATCTGACCCCGAGTGAAAACAAAGCCTACAGTTCTCCCCTCACACATGTTCCCTGATATTATACCCCACCACCACCAGCCTTGAGAATTAGGGCTCCTCTGCTCCAAGTCTCTGAAACCAATAATGGCCATGCTCTCCTTAATATTGCAATTCAGAGTGTGATTCCTAGACCAGCGGCATTAGCATCCTCCGGGAACTTGTTAGAACTACAGATTCCTGGTCTCTATCCTAGACTGCTGAATTCAGGATCATTGGCAGGTGATCTAGGACTCTTGAAACAGCTCTCTGAGTGATTTTGATGCTTGCTAAAGTTTGAGCAGTATTGCTCAACACTACCACTAGATCAGTGGTTCTCATCCTGGGAGTGTATCCAAACTGAATGTGTGGAATTTGGAGGGAGTGGGGGTGAAGGGAGCTTCTTTTCAATTGGAGTAAATTCAGCTTCCTAGGTCCCGTCACCAAAGTGATCCTAATTGAGTAAGTTGGGGAAACAGTGGTATAGGTGGAAGACACGACTTGGATTTCAGAAACCAGGTTGGCAGTCCAGCTGAGCCACATCAGTACCGTGTGACTCCTCTTTGAGAAGTGCTAGTGGGACCAGATGAACAGGGTGATCTTTTTTCATTCCGACATTCCACGATGTGCATGATACCCTGAAATGACTAACATAGATCAATACAGTATTGACAAGGAAAGGTACTTCTGCACTTCGTGTCTGGATATCATTCATTCCAACTCATCCCATTCCACCTCTTTTATGAAAGTGAATGTTTATCTTGGTAGCAGTATGCAAACAAACACACATATACGTGCACATGAAATAACTTTCTTCCAAATCATGATTTAATAGAAGACTTACAAATATGTTAGTTATGGGAAGAATGTAGGCATTTTGTAACTTCAAGGTAATAATTTTCTATTGGCAACAAAAGGCACAAAAAAATCACTGCCAGCATGAGAGCACAGTTTGAAGAGATTAAAATCACACAAGCATTGCTTCATAAACATCCATTTTTGTCTGACGTGGTTTTAGAGAAAGCTGATTTTTCAAAGGATATTTTAGGCATGCTCAATCAGGTATTTGGAATGAAATCCTATACTGTAATTCTCCCTATGAAGATTTGGTCAGAATCTATTATCTCTAATGTCTAGCTCTGCGAGAGAATAGAAGGTATATGATCTCAAACATTTGTAACATATATTTTATATGGCAGTAGCCAGGTTGTCATCAAAATCTTGAAAATAACCTGTACATTTAAGTGGAAGACAGTGTACACACTGCTGCTACAGTAACAGACTGTACTGTGTACCTTATCCCTGGAAATTCAGTTGCTGAGTAAAATTTCTTAGTTTTAAAAGCTGATAATGATCTATTTAGTTCTTCTTTTCAAATCAGATTACTCATTCATGATTGCCATATCTTAGTTCTAATATATCAGTGAATTAGCAAGAAATTGAAAATTGGTCTATAAAAATAACTTCTCTAATTAAATTTCCCCATTGAATTTAAGCTCCAGATCAGAGCAAGAAGGCAAACTACCTAGTTTTGTCTGCAGTGCAAAAGGACTTTTATGAGCCTTAGTAAATATCTTAATGTCAAACATAAAACCTTGACTCTGGCCTGGAGCAGTGGCTCATGCCTGTAGTCCCAGCACTTTGGGAGGCCGACGCAGGCGGATCATGAAGTCAGGAGTTTGAGACCAGCCTGTCTGACATAGTGAAACCCCATCTCTACTAAAAAAATACAAAAAAATTAGCCGGGCATGGTGGCAGGTGCCTGTAATACCAGCTACTCGGAAGGCTGAGAGGCAGGAGAATGTCTTGAATTTAGGAGTTGGAGGTTGCAGTGAGCAGAGATTGTTCCACTGCACTCCAGCCTGGGTCACAGAGCGAGACTACATCTAAAAAAAAAAAAAGAAAAAGAAAACTTTGGCTTTTCCCTGTCTTGCATTTGATTCTGAACATTTCAAAGCCCCAGAGTATCAGATACTTAACGTTAACTGAGCTCCAGAAAAAGCCAAGCTTTTAAATGTTATTGTGATAGTCACTTACTGCCAAAAAGCATGCAGAAACTATAGTAGTGCTGGCTTTAGAAGGACAGAATTTTTATTTATGATTCCCTTTATTTGTGCTTAGAATAACTTTATACTGCTGAGACAACAAATATAGCTAAGGTCACCAGTAGAAACTGGAGCAAATCATGGAATTTTCAATGACTATTCTTTTGAATCTGGTGCTGAATTGAGAAAAAAAAATGTGTTGAATTTACTGAACTGAGAGAATTCTTTGAATAGAGCCCCAAAGAGACATAAAAACAAGTTTTGGAAAACAGGTAAAATTGTGAAGCTGTGGAACTAAAATGCAATCAACAGAAGCATAGAATGTAATGTTTATTTAATTGTATTTTGTTGTTGTTTTGTTTGAGGGACACACCCTATCACGTTTGTTACTTTGACTCAAATGGCCAAATATTTAAATAATGACGCAGAATCTAGTGATTTTTAGCCTGTTAGGGCAAAATATAGGAGCTCTTCTTTATGCATGAATTTTTGTAATCTGCATATCACTCATCACTCACAGAAGGAAATTGGTTTACACTAAACATAAACTATGAAATAAAATTTTGGTCTTAAGAATAAAATAAGTATTTTCATAGTCAATTTTCTGTGGACAAAAGATTTCTCTAAGATAAATTTGGCTGACTAAAAACTGTATCTGTAAGCAGTTAAGTATTGCCCACCCTCATATGCAAAGCTAATTTTTAAAAAAATTATCTAAATTTTAGTAGCTTTGAAAAAAGTATTAGGCTTTTACCTTTCCACCAACTTGAAGCTTGTGGGGGTATAATCTGGACAGGATTTTTAAAATAGCATGTATAACTGGAAGGCTGTGGTTTGACATTTCAGTATACTGAAATAGCCAGCTAGATTGTAAATAAGCACATTAAATAAGGAGGATTTTGAGGCCAATTATAAAACAACTTTATTCTAACTGTACCATATACCTTCTCTGCCATATAGCTCCTCCTTTAGTCCTAAAAATAATTCAGTCATTGAAATTCAGTGAACAGTCCCAGATGACAGTAAAATTTCTGAACTTCATTTGAAGTAAATTTCTTCAAAACGTTCTTCTCTTTTCAGTCCTTGCCATGCAAAGCAGGTGTTTAGTGGGTTTCCTCTTAGTTTCCTCACCTTATATTTCCACTTGATTCTTGTTTGCTAGAATACCTCTGGCTCCTACATGGCTGAGACGGAAGGAAGAGGAGGAGGGGAGCAGACGTAGGGGCAGGAAAGGTCTTAAGTGACAGGCTTTGATGGAATCAGTTTTAGTTTTTTCATAGGAAGATGGATAAAGATGGATCTCTGGCTTAGGCAGATTTTTGAAAGCTGAATGGTAGTAAAAGTGATTTCATGGGATTTTTATACGACCCCACTGAGGAATGTTTAACTGTGAAAATGAATGATGCATATTCTTCCATCTGGATGACATTTGCATGTCCTTTTTGTGCTCCTGTGAATCTAGTATACCTCTTCTGTGGCTATCATGGACACCTGCAGAAAGTTGCTTTGGGCTTCCAGGCAGTCATCCCCAGGAACCGTCTAGGAACTATTCAGGCTTCCATCCCCTGCCCCTGAGAAATTTATGCAGCCTTTTCACTTTCATAGTGGAATTGTAGCTAGCTCCCTAAGCAGCTTAGTGTTTGTTTCTCTGTTTTGTCCCCAGTCTCCAGGGCAAACATATTAAGCTTCCATGAATCCCTTGTCATTAAGTTTAATGACATTAAATCAACCTCTGTTCTGAGTATAGTAGAGGGACAAGAGAGAAGAAATGCCATAGTCCTTCACTAACGTAAATAGACTTGCTGCTGGCATGAGATACCCTACTCATTGGAGTATGTTCTCCATGTTCATGCACAAGTTTTCAGGAGTACAGTGAACTTCCTCAGGACCATCTGCAGTCTTTAATGACATCAGATTTGTCTGCTCTGCAGCTGGTCAGCCGGTCCTCAGCACCATATTCTCTGTGTGAGGAAAAGCTCAGGTGCTATTAGTACTGGCCCAGAGCTACTTCATTCTCTTCCTTTGTCAATGCTGAGGCTGGAAAACACTCAGATTTGAAAATGCCTCTAAGCTTTCCAATATGCCGTCTGAAACTTCATAATAAAGGAACTCCTCATATAGTCAGTGCTTTCTCTGAAGGCTCCTCTGGCATTAACTAAAATGCATCTCTCCCCTGAGTATATCCTCAAGCCCTCTTTGAGGGAAGATTATTTTCTTGTGTCTATTGTAATTCTGTTATAGGGATTTAAGGTAGTGTCACATCGATCAATCCTCCATGTGCTTGTTGAATAGCAAAATTAAGCAAGACAAAAGAAAAGCCCCTGTGCTTTTTTGACGATCCTCTGAAAGTGTATTCAGATGCACTTCCAGAGAATCAACTATAAGCACTGTCAAGATTATGCACAGACTGTATAAAGATTACATTGACTCTGTTGGGAGGTTCTTTCGGTAGCAACATGGAAAATTCATGTTGGCCTTCAAATTCTGTTTTTAAGGTAAAGAATTTTAAAAGTAAAAAGAATTATGATACCAGTCCATATCTTGTTTTTCAGCAGATATGCTAAAGAATATTTGCATTATTACTTATTAGATTAAACTAAACATAAATTTGCATCTAAATATAAGTGATTTAAGATTGTAGGAGAGGTAGGCACAGTGGCTCATGCTGTAATCCCATTACTTTGGGAGGCCGAGGTGGGCGGATCACTTGAGCTCGGGAGTTCCAGACCAGCCTGAGCAACATGGGGAAACCCTGTCTCTACAAAAAATATAAAAATTAGCCAGACGTGGTGGCTGATACCCGTAGTTTCAGCTCCTTGGGAAGCTGAGGCAGGGGGTTCATTTGAGTCCAGGAGGCTGAGGTTGCAGTGCATGGAGATCGCGACATGCACTCCAGCCTGGGTGACAGAGGGAAACACCCTCTCTCTCTCTCTCACTATATACATATATACATATTACGTATATACACACTATAAGAGCTGATTGCAAAAGCTGATGTTTTATATATATATATATAAAACATCATATAGAGAGATGTATATATATATAAATCATATATATATATACATCAGCTTTTGCATATATATATACATCTCTCTATCTATATGTTTTATATATATATAACATCAGCTTTTGCATATATATATAAATATATATATGTATTTATATATATACATCTCTCTATATGTTTTATATATATATATAACATCAGCTTTTGCAATCAGCTCTTGTAGTGTGTATATACGTAATATGTATACATGTATATATTACATATACTAAATATACGTATATATATATATAGTAGAAGAGAAAACATTTCTTACCCATCTTAAGATTTATGCCTGAAATCTCAATAACAAAAGACAAATTGATAAGAGAAAAGCATAAAAGCATACAGATTTATTTATTAAGTTTTACATGACACTAGAGCTTTCAGAAATGAAGACCCAAAGAAGCAGAGAAAACTGTCTGTTTGATGCTAAGTCTGATGTAGTCCATCTTATGGAGAAACATGATTGGACAAAAAAGGGGTATGATCTAATCATAATAAACTGAGGAGGGGAGGTGTTCCATTATATAAGGCCTGTTCACTCAGATTTTTCTTGGTGTCTCTATGTGACATTCCTTTCCTCTGAGTATAGGCCCAGACCCCTTCTGTAATGAAGGTCTTATGACCTATTTTCAGGAGCAAGTCAGAGGTTTTATGGCTCGCCTCAAAGGAGAAGGGGCAAGAATAATTCTTTCCACTTTCTGTGATCTGCCTCTGGTGTTTCCTCAAATGCCAAGGTGCAATATTTTGGGGTAATGTGTCCTGAACTCATCAATCATATCAACACCCAATAGTAACTAGGGCAAAGAATTGAAATTAAAACTTAAACAGGAGGAGACTGTGTATGAGGGGAAAGGAGACAGGATGTGGAGTAGGCAAGACTGTAAGAAGGAAGGAAGGCAGACATAGGAGTAGGAATTTAGAAAGGTAGTAAGGATTAAAACAAGACCAAATATCACTTGACAGGTGGAGAAGATTCCACAGACCTTGGATCCTACAGACCTCGTTTTGATTCCTTGCAATATCTCTAAGTGGTTGTTTTTGATAATTATTACCATTGCCCTTTCACAGTGATGCAGTAAATTCTTCCCCCCAATTACCAAACAAGTGAATCTAGGTGAGGTTGACTTTAAGGAAGAACTAGTGGAGTCTGAGATGAAATTGTGTATATATCTTCTAGATAAGGAACTGTAAAAGGCAGCTTGGTTTGTATATTAATGGTATGCAATGTCTTAAGTCTTACTAGTCTTAAATTAGTCAATTTATACAATGTTTATAATAAAATGTGAGCAAAGAGCTTTTGTTTTGCTATTTGAAATTGGTACAGTGAGGAAGAGCAATTCTTACTGTTTCACCAAATAAATTTAGGCTACTTAATAAGAAATAATGGATTTTTAATTTTGTGATGAAGGTGAATTTATATCTTTTATTCTTTATGGGAAATTTCACTTAATCAAAATGTAGCCATTGTATGTTTTTGATGATAGTACAGTAATTTAGTTTTAGGCACATGTGCTGCTTTTCAAAAAGGGAATATAATTGAATTTATTTTATAAGAGGGTACAGCACTGGACCTTTTAAAATTACTTTTATATTCTGATATTTCATAATATGCATTTTGATGTGAAGTGTCAATGATTTTATTTAAGTCATTGTAATATATATAAATTGAAGCTGATTTTTTGTTAACAGTTTTTTGATTCATTATCTAGGATAATAAGTGATAATACATAGTAAGTTACAATATTGGTGAGACAAGTGCATATTATTCACCATAACTTTTCAAATAAACTTATATTTATAAATATACTTATTTTTAATTTCCCAATTAAGTTTGCAATCAAGAATATAAAAGTAAGAATCAAAATAAGGAATCAAAGAATATAAAATAGACAGTATTAGACCAATATAAATGGCAAGACGTTTTTTTCCCACTTGCTACTTAGCACATCTATATAATTCAATCCAGAGATGTAAACTATACCTTTAAGTATATGACAGTATTTATGCTCTATTCCAGTGCTGTATCTGTTACTCAATTTTGCACATTTATAATAATTAGGCACATCGTTTTATGTCTTTTGCCCTTTTAGTTTTTAATCCTAGACATATCTGGAACTCTTAGACATATCTGTGTAACTTATACATTCATCACTTTCAGTGGCAAGATTTTACTTTTTTTTTTCTTTTTTGAGACCGGATCTTGCCCTGTAGCCCAGGCTAGAGTGCAGTGGTGCAATCAGCTCATTGCAGCCTCAACCTCCCAGGCTCAGATGATCCTTCTGTCTTAGCCTCCCAAGTAGCTGGGACTACAGGCATGGACCACCATGCCCAGCTAATTTTAAAACTATATTTTAAAAATGAGGGTCTCCTTATGTTGCCCAGGCTGGTCTCAGGATTCTAGGTTCAAGTAGTCCTCCCACTTCAGCCTCTCAAAGTGCTGGAATTACAGGCGTGGGTCACCACACTCAGCCTCTGACAATAATCTAGAGGTCACTTAAGCCATCCTAAAACTGTGGATATTTATATTCCTTTCATTTTCTTGTTAGATAGCACAGATATATATCACTTTTTATAAATATGTGGATTTTTTAGTATTACTTCCTTGTGATATAGTCCCTTAAGTGAATATATGAAGAGAAAGGGTTATAATGGGGTTTTCTTTCATTCTCTACATGTTATCATTTACCTTATAGCTTTGATTTTTCTTTGCTTAAAGCTTTAAAATATCCAGTTTTAATGCTAGTTATAGAAAATTCAGCTTAGCTAGTGGTTTAGAAATGCACAAAAAATTTAAATTGAACCAAATACTTTCTTGTGGAGATATATATGTGTGTGTTTTCTTTTGTTTGTGAATAAATAAAATATGTCTTTGGTTTTTAAATATCCTAAAAATATAAAAGTAATTCAGTGATTGAGACTTTCAACAAGGTTCTGTAGATTTTTTTCATCCATTTATTTCCCTCTAGGTCTCAGGAAATCTTAAATTTCAGTTCTGATTCTTTTAAAAGTCAAGCGATTTCTATTTCTTTTTCATCTCTCTTTCTCTCATTATTAGTATTATCTATCCTCACATCTACTTCTAGCACCTTTGAATAGGTAGCTACCAGATCTACATATCTAGTCCAACCATTTTCTGAGCCCCAGTTACAGATCTCCAAATCCCCGCTTGGCATCTCTGTCTCTATGACAAACTAACAAAAGGAATGTACTTTACAGTGCACCCTACCTTTTCCACTACCACTGTCATTGTGACCCTACTGCCTTTAGCTTGACTTTTGATTATGATAATAACCTCTAAACTTGTCTTTCTTTTTTTTTCTCTTCTGTAGTCTCCATCTAAATTAATCTTTCTGAAATAGAACTCCATTCTGTGTTCACAAATTTCACTAGAAGCTTTAATATCTAATTTGGTAGACAATTAAGTCTTTGGCAAGGCATTTCCAGCTACTGAAAAGTTTTGCCTCAGCCTGTCTTTGCAGCTTTGCCTGCCTTGGCTCCTGTACTCACTCACTTTCAGACTCCGCTTTTGCAATCCTAATGAAACTGCCCTTTAGCGATTCTATTAGTTGTCCGAGCACTGCCAAGATGGGTCCGAGATCCACCTGAAAGGTAATTTTTTTTTTTTGAGACAGGGTCTCCCTATGTCACCAGGCTAGAGTGTGGTGATGTGATGGCAGCTCTCTGCAGCCTAGACCTCCTGGGCTCAAGTGATCTTCCCATTTCAGCATCCTGTGTTGCTGGGACTACAGGCACGTACCACCATGCCCAGCTAAATTTTTTGTATTTTTTTATAGAGCAGGATTTTGCCATATTGCCAAGGCTGGTCTTGAACTCCTAGGCTCAAGCCATTCTCCTACCTTGGCCTCCCAAAGTGCTGGTTTATAGGCATGAGCCACCATGCCCAGCCCATCTTTTCTTAACATGCCAAACATTTACCATGTTCCTATTATGTAGCAAGTAGTAAGAGACGAAAGAAAGAAAGAAAGAAAGAAAGAAAGAAAGAAAGAAAGAAAGAAAGAAAGAAAAAAGAAAGAGAAAGAAAGAAGGAGAAAGAAAGAAGAAAGAAAAAGAAAGAAAGAAAGAAAGAAAGAAAGAAAGAAAGAAAGAAAGAAAGAAAGAAAGAAAGAAAGAAAGAAGGAAGGAAGGAAGGAAAGAAAGAAAAAAAAGAAGGAGAAAGGGAAAGGAAGGAAGGAAGGAAAGAAGAGAGAGAGAGGAAAGAAAGAAGAAAAAAGAAAGAAAGAGGAAAGAAAGAAACAAAGGAGGAAGGGAGGACGAACATAATTTCTGTTGTTGGAATTCATTGTGCTGTTGATATTTAAAGCAACAGAGTTCTATAATTGTTGACAGTTTAGTGAAAACTTGAGTTGCTTAGATGATGGAAGGTATCCACCAGACACAAGAAGTTAATGACAACTCAGTAAAGGAAAGAATAGTAGTCTTTTCAGCAAATCGTTTTGAGACAACTGGATATCTATATACCGATGAATGGAGTTGGACCCATACCAACTCCATTTTTCACGAGACACAAAAATTAACTTCAAATGGATCATAAATCTAAACATAAGAGCTAAAACTATAAAACTCTTAAAAAATAGAAATAAATCTTCATGACCTTGGATTAAGCAGTGGGTTCGTAGATATAACACCAACAGCACAACAGAAAAATAAGATAAAATGGACTTCATCAAAATGAAAAATAATTGTGCTTAAGAGACACTGGAATGAAATGAAAAGACAATCCACAAAACTGGAGAAATGATTTGCAAATCATATATCTGTTAAGGGGCTTATGTTCAAAATATATAAAGAATTCTTACAACTCTGTAATTAAAGGATGAATAACCTGATTAAAAAATGAGCAAAGGATCTGAATAGACACTTCACTGGAGAACATACACAAATGACCAATAAGCACTTATAAAGGTAGTCAACATTATTAGCCATGAGGAAAGTAAATATCAAAACTATAATGCAATACCCCTTTTAAATCACTAGAAAACTTGTAACCAAAATGACAGATAACTTTAAGTGCTGGCCAGAATATGGAGAAATTGGAGCACTTATACATAGCTGGCAGGATTATTAAATGGTATAGCTGGTTTGGAAAACAATCTGACAGTTCCTCAAATGGTTAAACATAGCATTACCAGATGACCCAGCAATTCCACTTCCAGGTATATATCCAAAGGAAATTAAAGCATATGTCTACATTTAAAAAGTGTACATAAATGCTCATAGCAAAATTATTTACAATAGAAAATACATAGAAATCATCTGAATTTCCAGCACCAGATTAATGGAATTTTATTGTGCAATCAAAAGGAATATTATTTTGTGATCAAAAGGAAGGAGGTACTGATTCATGGAATCTCGTTGTGTCATCAAAAGGAATGACGTACTGATTCATACTACAACGTAGATGAACCTTGAAAACAGCATGCTAAGCTAAATAAGCCAATCACCAAAGGCACATACTGTGTGATTCCATTTATATGAAATCCCTAGAATAGCAGAATCCATAAAGATAGAATGTAGATTAGTTATATTCTACAGCTGAGAGGTTGGGGAACATGGGGAATGATTACTATTGAGTAAGGGCTTGCTTTTTCAGATTATAAAATGTCATAAAATGTGTTATATGCACAATTCTATGAATATACTAAAACCTATTTAATTGTCCACTTTAAATAGCTGAATTAAATGGCATGTGAATTATATCTCAATAAAGCTGTTATTTTTAAAGAGCTAAGGAAAAAGATACAGAGAGGCATGTTCTTTTCTCTTGCTATCCCCTCTACCTGGAATGATATTCCCTGTGTATCTGTGTGGCTCACTGCCTCATTGCCTTCAAATGTTACCTCTCAGTTAGGCCTGCCTTGATCGCTAATCTAAATGTCAAAAATTTCCTCTTTGTACTTACTACTAACATCCAGATATTTTACTTATTTTTATTCTTATTGTCTATTTCCCTGTGAAGTGAGGATTTTTTGTTTGTTGGATTGCTTGCTATAATTCTACCTTCTAGAAAATGCCTGGCACATAGTGTATGCTTAGTGAAGATTTGAAGTGACAGATAACACTTAGGTCCCTATTTTGTATGGACACTACAAGTGATTCTCAGTGGCTGGATCATAGTGTGTGTTGGCTGTGCTGATAAATCAGTCATTAAAGGAAGGGAAAAGCCCTGTGACTGAAAGTCTTACATAGACATGCTAAGTATAGACAAACAGAGAATGATGGAAGGAAAGTGAACAGGAAAATAAAATGATAGTTGTGTTGCATCAGTGGAAACAGAGAATAGTGCCTGCCAAAATGCCTCTATTTCTTCCTTTTATCCTTCCTTCTTTTTTCATTTTTTCTTACAAGAAGTGGTCTCTGAAATTGTTTTTTTTTTTTTATTCTCTTACCCTTTCCATAATAGTTTATGTTATCAAGTAGTTAGAAGTATTGGTGGCACTAAAGATATATAATTTGTAGAATTAATATATAATTGTTTATTGTTTTATTTTAGACTTTTCTCCCTCAGGTTTAATTCAGACATTTACTTACTCAGTCTCAAGTCAGTTTCTAGTCTCAATGTTAACCTTGTTTAAAAAAACAAACAAAAAAAAAAAGAATAAGAAATTTAGACAAGATAAAACACTTTATCATCCAAAAAAAAATGTGTTTTCCCAATGTTCCTTGATAATTATCAGTATTTAGATTTTCACACCAAAATCAGAGTAACAAGCAATGTCCATGGGCAAGGTGAGAAAAGTAGCAATTTTTTATTTGGTTTGAACTTATTATTTATGCCAAAAGTTGTGACCCTAACCGACTAGTGTTTATTTTAGCCTTTTAGGAAAAAATCTATTTATCAACCAATAAGGAAATTACAATCGCTTCTTTCAGTTCTTTGTTTAAAATGCAGTATAGTGCTGTATGATTTGCATGTTAATGATGTGAATCTAACTGTATAATAAATGGGAAGGGGAAGATAAAACTTGTTTCAGAGAGCAGGCTTGTTTGTTTTCCTTGATTTCCTCCTTCAATGTTTAACTTGAGAACACATCTATGAGGTATGCTTATGTGAAAGCTAATAATTTGTGATCATCGAATGGAGAGGCATGAAGTAGGAATTTCATTCTCAGATTTCTCACTCAGAAGGCAACTGGACATTGGAGACATTTAAACAACTTTGAAAGGCAAATATAATGTAGAGAACAAGAGGGTGCACAGAATTTCTTCTGTGCAGTATAATCTCAAATCAAAAAGCATGAAGCCTTCACAATTTCTGTTTCTGTCACCAACTTCCCTCCCTAACCTAATTAAAGCATGCAATAGAGAAGCTTTGTATTTTGTGCTTTTCGTTAGTTTCCTGATATGTTGTTATGCATGTTCTCCTTAAGTAAAATTGCAAAATAGAACCAGTTTTTAAATATTAACGTGTGATTTGAGGAAAGTCTTAGAAGCGTTGAATCACTAGAAATTGAAAAACATACTCTGTAGGTTTTGAAACTGAAAGCCATCCAGTTTCCTTTTATTTACAAACTTTGAGCCATTTTACAAAGTGAAAATCAACCATCGAGCCATTTCATGTTTAGATTATTATTTATTTAGAAGATCCTAAGACCATTATCAGCATGCAGTAGCCCTCTCACTGAACAGATACAGATTAGAGGTAAATGAAGAAATCCCTCTAATTTATTGTTTCCCAAACTGATTTTGCCTTCCAAAGGACATGTGGCAGTTTCTAGAGTTACTTTTGTCACAGTGCGGGGTGGTGAGTACTACTGGCATCTAGTGAATAGAATCCATGGTTGTTACTAAACATCCTACAGTCCAATGGTTGTTGCTAAACATCCTACAGTCCGAAGAACAACGCCTTACACCCACACTCACACAAGAAAAGAACTGTGTGGCCTAAAAAGTCAGTACCACATTTGAGAACTCCTGCACTGAATAGAGATGTGAAGCCAGATCATATCCTAAATTTTAAAAGCTTCTCCTATTGTGAAAAGCCTTAGGCTTGTGTTACTTACTGATAAATAACGATGGTGCAATGAACTTAGTGGCTTAGAACAATACACATTTATTATTTCAGAGATTCTCTGGGTCAGGAGTCCAGGTACAGCTTGGCTGGGACCTCTACAAGGCCACAATCACAGTGCCACTCTGGACAAAGTTCTGATCTGAAACCTTGACTGGGGAAAGATCTGTTTCCAAGCTCCTGTGGTTGTTGGCAGCATTAAGGTCCCTGTAGACTGTCACACTAAGGGCTTCAGTTTCTTGCTGGCTGCTGGTCTCAGCTCCTTGTTCCATGGCTCTCTTCTTGGGCATCTCACAACATGTCAACTTATTTCTTCAAAGCCGTAATGGAAAGTCTACTTATAAGATTAATGTTAGAATTTGCTATAATGTAATCATGTGTGCGTAATCACATATATCCCACCACCTTGGCCATTTTCTATAAGGTATAAGCAGGCCCCACCCACATTCAAGGGGAGAGAATTACACAAAGGTGTGAATACTAGCTGGAGGGGCCACTCTAGAGCCTGTCTGCCCAAGAAAAGTCATCTTTCTTCTCTTGTTTGCATGGGTTTTGTTTTGTTTTGTTTTGTTGCATTTAAAGAATGTTGCTATTTACTAAAAGTCAATAGGCTAAATGTGAAAAGTCTGCTAGTAAAATATACATACTATTATTCAGACAACTAAGAGAAAGGGAGACCACAGAACCTCTTCACATGATAATTGTCACCACTTTTTCATTTGTGTAAAATATTTTCAATGACATCAAAATGCTCTTGTATAGTCAACTCATAAAATGGCCTAGTTTTATTTGTGACCTTTTTTCTATAGACCTTCACTTTGTCACTCTTCTTTCTGTTCTTTCTGTTTCATTTTCTCTCTTCTGTATAAAAGACTTTCCACATTATTTGGGGTTCTCCAACCCCAGACTGAGGAATGAAAAAGCCGTCTTGGATTTTTCTTCATTGCCAGTGGTAGATGGAAATTCTCTTGCATTTAGAATGCATAATTATAAATAGGATAAATGGAATATGAAAGGCTAATAAGGTAATGTGAGTCACATAACACAAAAATAAGTATTTAATCTCTATCTACCCTAAATTAAAATGAACTTGTTATAATAAATTAGAAAGTTGTCTATTTATTATACTTTAAATATATGCTGAATGCTCATTCCTTGATACTGAACTCTGTTTTCCCTTGCCTATAATATAAGCCAACTTAATTTCTACATACTGTTAGAAACTAATTATTTTATTCCTAGAGGAAAGTAATTATGAATTAGTGGTCTCTATACAAATACTTAAGGTTCCTTGAGACACTAGATTTATAATTTCTGATTCTAGTATTATGGTGACTACAAATATGTAAGTTAAAATTCAAAACTCATTAAATTTTGTTATAAAATTTAGTCTGGAGTGGGTGATCAAATTTTTAATCCAACTTTTTAAAAGTCTCAGTGTAGTTCAGGTACAGTAAATATATATAGATCTTCTGAAAATATACCTTTCAAAATAAAGTATAGATATTTATTTTGTCACTCACCCATCATGCATCTACTGAGTATTTACTACCAGCCAGGTAGTATATTTGCAGGGGAAACAAAGTGGAATGCCAAATTTCCTTGCACTTAAGAAGAACTATATAATTTAAATGTGGTTGTGGTAGAATGACTTAATTTATCTATCTATCAAGTATATACCCTGTACACTGATTATTAAGTGATTTAGGAAGATTTACATTTTTTTTTTGTGGTTTCACTTGAATTCAGGAATCATTTATATGCCAATTAGGCAGGATTTTCTTTTTTATTATTTAAATTACTTAAAAAAATGAAATGTTTAATAGCCCCACCAGTCTTAGAGAAGATTCAGTGCGTCTCATTATTAGATAGTCACATTGAAGAGTTAAGCTTTAACTCTACAACCCATGATAAAATTAAACTCCTTAGCATACAAACTCTTTGAGGAAAGGGGCCTTGTTTAATACAAGCATGTATTCCCATTATAACACCTGGTTGGTTCTCCTGTTTATTTCATCCTTATGTTTATTCGATGAAAAATCAATACTGAAATTTTTTAAAGACATATTTTGATATGTGGTTCTTGAAAAGTAATATAATATCCCTTGTCTTCCAGACTCTAAATATAAACAATTAAACAAATAATCAAGAACAGTAGCCACCCTAAATAGGACCTTACATTTTATCCATTTCTTAGAACTGTATGTATATATAACAAAGACAAGTGAATATTCATTCTCTGAGCATCTGCAATAGCTCAAAGTTACTAGAATTACATTCTTAAAATTATAAAAAAACTCGAAGCTGAAATTATTGGCTTGTTTTTACTGTTTACATTGAGTTTTCTATTTCCAAAACATGGAGGATAATTTTATTTTTCCTTTTTGGAGACAGAGTCTAGCTCTGTCGCCCAGGCTGGAGTGCAGTGGTGCCATCTCAGCTCACTGCAGCCTCTGACTCCCGGGCTCAAGCAGTTCTCCTGCCTCAGCCTACAGAGCAGCCGAGATTACAGGCACGCGCCACCACGCCCGGTTAGGTTTTGTATTTTAGTAGAGACGAGATTTCACCACATTGGCCAGGCTGGTCTCGAGTTCCTGACATCAGGTGATCTCCCACCTTGGCCTCCCAAAGTGCTGGGAATACAGGCATGAGCCAGCACACCTGGCTAATTTTTCTTGAATTTATTTTAACTTTATACTTATTCATAACTAAATCTCCCATACCATTTATATTCTGGTATCCCTTTATCATCATAGGTGAATTATAATTCACAAGTTAATATAAAAATATGTGTGACTAGAAATAAAGCAATAACTTCAGTAACTAGGTTACAATGATGTCAAAACTTGAGAAATAAAATACAATATGGAGGCTAGCCCTAAGAAGTGACTCTAAATCTATACCAGTTCAACTACTTATGTCCTTGGTATGTTTTATTGTTTATTGAGAAATCTATCAACACTGATTCAGTTGACTTGAATCTCCTAGTTAGTTTCTTTTTTTTTTTTATGTTTTTCTGACTGCCAAAGTTTATTTGACATTTCCATAAATTAAAACTTTTAGCAATTCACAGTAATGAGAACACTAACATAACTGTATTAACATTTTCATACTGTCTGGGGTCAGTATATTTATTTGGTGTTTTCAATCTTAAACAAGTAATAGTAATTGAAATAGAGCCATAGAAGTATTTGTATAAGAAGGACAAATTCATTTCACTACAATGAAGCAAACATTAGTTCAATTCAACCAACCATGACTGAAGGGCTACTATGTGCCACTGAGGACCATGGTAACCATACTCAAAAGCCACCGCCTCCTCTCTTACACCCCCATGCTGTGTTATGTATGTGTATAGCTGATCATTCTAATTATCACGATCACCATTACCACCACAGATGTTTAGCCAAATAGGTACATTGACTCCTCTCCTGTTCAGTCACTCTTCAACACAACAATTCAATCCTATTAAGTGGAAGTTGTATCACATCATTTCTCTGTTGAAAACCTTCTGGTGGCTTCTCACACTACCCAAAGTGAATTCCAAAGTTCTCACCGTGGCCTGTGAACACCATTGCTGTAGCCCCATCACCTCTCTGTCCTCATTTCAAACTGCCTCTCACAGGGCTCACATACTCTGCTCCAGCTGCAGTGCCACCTCACTGTGTCTGGCCCTTTGCAGATGCTATTTCCTCTGCTTACATCCCTCACTTTTCCTCTTTTATCAAAATCTTTGTTGTCATGTTAACAGCCAGGCCATGATTGATATCCAGTTAATACTTGCAGCCAGGCACGTTGGCTTATGCCTGTAATCCCAATCCTAATGTTTTGGGAGGCCGAGGTGGGTGGATTGCTTGAGATAAGGAATTCAAGGCCAGCCTGACCAACTTGGTGAAACCCAATCTCTACTAAAAATACAAAAAGGAAAGAAAAAATAGCCAGGCGTAGTGGCAGGCATCTGTAACCCCACCTACTGGGGAGGCTGAGTCAGGAGACTTGCTTGAACCTGGGAGGCAGAGGCTGCAGTGAGCCAAGACTTTACCACTGCACTCCAGCCTGGGCATCAGGGTGAGACTCTGTCTCAAAAAATAAAAATAAAGCAAACAAACAACAACAAAAAAAAACCTTGCAATCCTTCTCACCCAACATAGCCTAACCCCTTCCTCTGCTGTTTTTCTTCTTGTTATCCCTAGCACTTCTTAATATCTAATATAATGCATATTTTAACTTTTATCCTTTTTATTGTCTCTTTTAATAATGTAAGCTCTATGATGGCAGAGATTTTTATTTTTTGTTGTTTTTATTGTTTACTTCTGTATCCCCAGCACTTAGGATAGTAGTTGGCATATGGTAAGAAATCAATAATTTTTGGTTGAATTAAGGAATAAATAACAATACTACTACTAATAGTAAACATTTATTAAGCTATTATTCTCTGCCATATACTTTGCTAAGTACTTTAAATGCATATTTCCATTTTTTTCTCAAATAAAAACATATATGTTATTATTTCCATTTAGCAGATGAAAAAAAGTCTCAGGCGCAGAGTCATTATGATTTCTCCAAGGTTACATCACTTTTAAATGATGGAGCGTTTATTTCATTATATTGTAAGGAGTAACTTATATTATATTGTAAATAGTAACTGTCTGTTACTACTACAGTTTCTCATTACTTCTAATAGTCTCATTATTTTACCCTTTAACATCTCATGAGTTGGGATGTGCCTAACCATTGAAGGCACATCAGGGTTAAATTTAGAGACTTTTTTTTTTCTTTCTAAGTGGTACATAGAATAATTGATGATGTTGTGGAATCCACAAGATACAGTATATTAAATCTTCTTGAAGGTAGTACTCTTTGCTTCATCTCTGAATCCCTGATGCCCAGCACAATGTGTAATGCAAGACAAATATCAATAAATATAGGTTGAATGAACAGAGTTTGTATATTTCTCCTCTTTGTATTTTCTATCTTCTTTGGTAGCTTTTCCTATAAAGCCTTTTAGAGAAGGCTTCCATGAGGGCAAGGAACATGATAATTATTATTCAACATCTTATTCCCAAAACAATGCCTAGCACATAACAGTTGATTAATAAATATGGATGGAATAAATTAATCTTATAATTCCCAGAGCTGAGCTCTCTCACAGGCATAAAACATATGCCATATTCTGATATTTTAAAAAATTACTTCTAACCTTTATCAGTTTATCATAAAATATGGATTCATACGCGTTCTTGAATCAAAACTACCTGCATTAAAATCCTGGCTCTACCACTTGTGGATGCTATGAGATTGGGAAATTTATTTAACCTCCCTGTGCCTCGGGTATGCACGTAGAGCATTAGAACACTGCCTGATACATAATAAATGCTCAAGAAACCCCAGAGAATATTTCACACTATTGTCTGTTCACTATTTATTGCCTTATTTGTATGTTGAACACTGTAGCAGGCTTTCTGGAATCAACAGTTTTTCCTTAGGTGGTCCTGAATCCTTACTTATGGGATTTAAAATGCCATAAACAAAAATAAATTCGTTCTATAACGATTACTTTCTCTACTCTCAACTGCAGTGAGCAGGCTGCTTTCTTTCATTATTATTATTATTTTAATTTTTTGAGATGGAATCTCACTCTGTCACCCAGGCTGGAGGGCAATGGCGTGATCTCAGCTCACTGAAACCTTCGCCCCCACCCCGCCGGGTTCAAGAGACTCTCTTGCCTCAGCCTCCTAAGTAGCTGGCATTACAGGCATGCTCCCCTTCGCCCGCTAATTCTTCTATTTTTGGTAGAGACAGGATTTTTCCATGCTGGTCAGCCTCGTCTGGAGCCCCTGACCTCAGGTAATCTGCCTGCCTCAGCCTCCTAAAGTGCTGGGATTCCAGGCGTGAGCCACCACTCCCTGCCTCGACCCAACTCTTAATTGTAACAACTTTGAATATTGAGAACCTGCACTCGATCCATGAGAAAACAGCCTGGCTGGGAGTAGTGGCTCACATATGTAATCCCAGCACTTTGGGAGGCCTAGGCTGTTGGATCACTTGAGATCGGGAGTTCGAGACCAGCCTGACCAACATGGTGAAACAGTCTCTACTAAAAATACAAAACTAACCAGGTGTGGTGGTGCATGCCTGTGATCCCAGCTACTCGGGAGGCTGAGGCAGGAGAATCACTTGAACCTGAGAGGCGCCACTGCACTCCAGGCTCGGCAACAAGAGCAAAACTCCTTCTCAAAAAAAAAGTTGGGTCTCCTTAACGGTGTCCATGTTGCTCCATTGTTCTACTTAGGAGTTTGTAAACTTTGGAAAATTACTGAATCTCTTTGGTGACTCAGTTTTGCCATCTGTAAAATAATGATAATTCATAGTGTCTTCTAACAGATTTGTTGTCCTAATTAAATGTGTCAGGCTTTGTAAAATGTTCAGAATATTGCCTGGCCCCTAATAAGTGCTCAGTAGGTTCCCAACTGGTCTGAACCATAGCAATGCCTATACAAGCATATGTGAGCAGTATTTGGGACAAATTAATTTCCAAATCCATTAAAATTTTTACATATGTTTCCATATGTGTTGAATTTTCAACAGCATTGGCCTAGTGGAAAGGGAAAGATTTTAAATAGACATGGATTAGAATCCTGGTCCTATCAATTGGCAGCTACATAAGCTTGGGCAATTGTTTAAATGGACCTGTTTTGTCTCTGAAATGAAGATGAGTATGCCTACCCAAAAGCTATTGGGAGTACTAAATTAGAGAGCACATGTATAAAACATTCAACACAGTTTTTGGCATGGTAGGGGGTAAATATGTACCAGATAATATAAATAAATGTCCCCCAAAATCTTATATTTTGGTTTATCTTACATGATAAAGGCACTACAATTTTATGTGTATTAAAACAGGTAGCTTCCTCGGTATCCCAGCCATGAGAGAACTAGAAAATATAAATGGATCCAATTACAAAAATAAATATACTTTCATATTGCTGATAGTCTGTGGAATTTCACTATCTCGGGAGACCATGGAGCCAAGTATTAAAATGAATTCCTAAGAGAATTGGATAATTTCATGACTGATAATATGAATGCTTCTTTTAAAAAACTAAATGTAATCAAATCTGCTGCCACCAACTGATATCCATGGGGTCTCAGACAGAATTTCCTCTTTCTACCCAGAGCCCTGCACAAGTAGCCAAAAGCTACTTTCGGCATTGTTATGCTTTTAGATTTCTTATTTCCTCTATTAGACCCTTGGGAAGGTTTCTCCAGTAATGGACCTTGGATTTAAATGAATGTTTGAAGGGTGGGGAGAAGGAAATGCTTCTGTAGTCAGCCAGAATAATTGTCTACTAGAGTGAAGTTGGCACAAAAGAAAGATTTGTAAAGGGTAAACCATGAAGAAAGCTACATATTTTAGTGGGCGAAGGAAAACATCAAGGAGAATCAAAAAGAAAATTAATGCTTTTTATGAGTAGAAGGTAAACCTTTCTTGTGAAGTTTAGACTATCCTTGTCTGTTTGTTTGTTCGTTTGTTTGTTTGAGACAGACTCTCCTTCTGTCGCCCAGGCTTGAGCACACTGGTGCTTTCGGCAGCTCACTGCAACCTCCGCCTCCTGGGTTCAAGCGATTCTTCTGCCTCAGCCTCCTGAGTAGTTGGGACTACAGGCGCCTGCCACCATGCCCAGGCTAATTTTTTTGTTTGTTTGTTTTTTGTATTTTTAGTAGAGATGGGATTTCACCATGTTGGCCAGGCTGGTCTCGAACCCCTGACTTCAGGTGATCCACTCGCCTTGACCTCCCAAAGTGCTGGGATTATAGGCAGTGCTCAGCCTAGACTAACTTTTTGATTGTATAACTTTATATTTGTCTTAAGTATTAAATTTTTTTAGAAAATGCCCATCCCAAATAATAAGTATGGTTGTGATCAAGAATAGCAGTGTTTTCCTAGATTCTTTTTATTCCCTTCAGCTTCTTCCTAAGGTGTTAAGGAATACTTACAGAATGCACAAAATCATTGAGAATGACATTTTTAATAGAAAAGCATTAAAAACATGGAATATGGAGTCAGAGAACGCCTGTTTACTTACCACTTGTATGATCATGATTCACTTCCTAGTTGAACCTACATTTTCTCATTTTTAAAACTAGAAATTTATAGTAATAATTACTCTACACATTTTTTGGTCTGAATTAAATGAGATGATAATAACTTTAAGATATTACAAAATGTAAAGAACTTTACAAATGTCTATTTTCACTGTTTTCTATTAGTGTACTCCATAAGTTATAACCCATAATAGCATTCAAAATAATGTTTATTCTTTTCAGAGCAGGCTGAAGTCAAAAATTTAGACAAAATAAATCAAATTATAAGAACAAAACAAGTTATGAACAGTAAATTTCAAAGGACAGGAGAATTAAAATTTTCTTTTGGAAATAAGTAATGAAGGTAAAATGCTAAAGAATTTTGTTTAGTTATTTTTATGAAAATACTAATCCATATAAGCACAATGAGCACAAAAACAGTGATGAAATAAGGAAAATTGCAATTTTTTCATAAAATGCTATATGTAAATAGTCACTCAAACTTAATTTCTTTTAGACAATAACTTTTCTCTGATATATAACCATACAAAGTACTTATAATACATAGTTTTATTAAGCTAGCTATGTCATCAGATAAGATTCAATAACAGTGTATATTGAAAAACTGTCGGCTGAGCATGGTCGCTCATGCCTATAATCTCAGCACTTTGGGAGGCTAAGGCAGGTGGATCATAAGGTCATGAGTTCAAGACCAGCCTGGCCAACATGGTGGAACCCCCTCTTTACTAAAAATACAAAAACTTAACTGGGTGTGGTGGTAGCCACCTATAATCCTAGCTACTTGGGAAACTGAGGAAGAAGAATCATTTGAACCCAGGAAGCATAAGTTGCAGTGAGCCGAGATTGGGCCATTGTACTCCAGCCTGGGCGACAGGCAAGAGACTCTGTCTCACAAAAAAAAAAAAAAAAAGAAAGAAAGAAAAAAGAAAAAGTGTCATATCGCTTCTCTGTTACTGGAATATAAACTCTCATAGCCTATGCTATGGGCTAGAACTTTGCCAGTCAGTGACTGTTCAGCAAATCTAGATTTTGTTTTCTCTTGTATTTAGCAGTAAGATGAATTCTTTCTTGGGCGCTGGCGACAGCATGTCTATTACTGGGGCCTATTCTGCCAAAAGTTGCCATTGAACAGAGCCTGGGGAGTCTTTCTTACATAGCAGTAAATGGAAGGGTGCGTATCAGGCATCAGGGGCAGCCTTTAAAATCCCTTTTTATTCTGCTTAAAGTTAAATGGAACGATATGACCTTACTTGTAGGCATCTCCCTATGGCACAGTTCCATGAAAATAAGTTCTATATTGATCCCTAACATTAGTACGTCTATTAAACTAAGTCCTTCCAATGTATTGAAGTCTTAAAAAAACCATATCAGTGTTATTGCTTCATAAGAATGTATTCACTTTAAATATGATTGTCCTTAGATAGGATCATTTGGGGGAGAAGAAATTTTATTTTCTTTTTGAATATTTCCTCTTTGTCTAATGGTTCTCTTAAAGACAATGTAAGTTGCATTTAAGAAATAAATTTTCCAGTCTATTGATTATACATACTCTTAAGCACCCCATTTGCTGTGTCCTGTTTATCCTTTCTCTTCTTTTGTGATGCTTCCCTTTTTGTGGGATGCCATACCCTCCACTGCTTTCTTGACCTAGTCTTCAAGTTCATCTACCTTTACTGAGAGCTCACTTACTCCTAATTGGACACAATGCTAAAAGCTGAGGAATTAATCTTAAGAAAACACATGTTTGTGTATAATCCAGTCGTGATAAATTTGGAACGATTCCTTCATGGAGATAGCACCCAAGCTAAGCTGAAGGGATAAACAGAAGTTAGCCAGGTGAACGTGGGGGCAAGAACACATTGCAGGATGTGCACAGGCCCTGAGGCAGAAAGAACAGGGTGCAGTTGGGAAACCACTGGTGATTTTGCACAGTTTAAAGAGCAGGCTTAAAAGATGAGAAGCATTAGAAATGAGTTGGAGAGAGAAACTCATGAAGGGCTTCAGGCATAAAGGAAACAATTCAGCTTTTGTTTGGAGAGTAGACAGAAACCATTTTAGCACTTTAATCAGTAAACTAACATATTCCAATTTATACCCTAATGGTATCTCTGGAAAAAGATAGAGAATGGTTTGAAGAAGGTAATTTTAGAAAAAAATAAAAATAAATTACTGTTATTATTGTCAAATTCAGTTTGGTTTGATACTATTATCTTTAAAAATCTGAAATCTAAATTATTTAAATAGAGGATAATGATACATTATTAAACCCATGCTAATGTACATATATATTCAAAATGGTAAGTCCAGAGTCACAGCAAGCAAAAATCTTGAGATGGTGTGCCGTGGCCCCATGGCATGATTTGTGTAGTTGAGACAATAAGTTGGAGAAACTTTGCACCACGTGTGTAGCTATATAGTTTGTCATTGTGAAAATGATTGCTGAACAAACCTTTTCTTCTCCCAGAGAGTTATATGCTAATTAAAATATCTAATCGAAGAAAGGTGCATTCATTTAGAAAGCATTCGTCAGTACCTACATAATCCTCAAGAAGGGAAAGAAGGCAATTGAAAAACAGAGCTTCTATTTTAAAAGTAATTCTTACTCTAGTTCAGAGACTTCCTGAACAAGTTCATTTGAGCATGAGATTATTTAACTAATAACAGATAACTGCTCTGAATCTCCATTTTTACATGATCAAACTAAAGAAGACAGAGAAGAACTAGCAATGCTTTGTTTGAAACAAAAACCGGAGCTCATTATCGATGAAAAGATTATAGTCCCTGTCAAAAAATTAAGTTATTCAACATGGTCCCTTGAGAAGTACATATGAGAGCTGACATTATTTGCGTTAAAAGAGTTAGAGAAAATAGTTGGAGTTAGCTTTTAACTATTGCCTTACTACTTCCATATCTCAGTTCATTTCCTGCTACTGTAACAATACCCAAGGTGGGGAAATTTATAAAGAACAGAATCGTTTCTTATAGTTCTAGAGGCTGAAGTTCAAGGTCAATGAGCCCACAACTAGCAAAAGTCTTCTTGCTGCATCATCCCATGGCAGAAGGCAGAAGGGGAGAGAGCATACAGCTCGGGGAGGGGCAGGGGCAGGAGGGAGGGGAGCAAACACAGCCTCTTATCAGAAACCAGTTTCCGAGATAACTAACCCTCTCCCACAATAATGGCGTTAATCCCCCCATAAAGTTCCCACTTTTCAATACCCTTGCACTGGGGATGAAGTTTCTAACAGATGAACTTTGAGGGAAACATTTAAACTGTAGCGCTCCCCAAGTAGTAAAATGTCCAAAAGGGTTTTTAGGTCAGCAGGAAAAATCAGCACAAAAAGTCCTTACATCCCAGCAGTGACACTATTGACACACATTTTTTTAAAGGTAATACTTTCTTAAAATTTAATTTTCAAGTTACTCAGTTTTAACTGGAGGTAATGTTTTCTTTTGAAAACACTGGATTGATTTGATGTGCAAATTATGCATATTAGAGTCACTTTTATTGTTTATAGTTTTAGGCATTCAATTACATTTAATATTTTGAAATATGTTATAAAATTTTATGGTAGGATTGTGTTATACGTTTAGTGTCAACTTACTTTATGAATCACGAGCTTTGATTTGGCAAAAGTAAATAGTGAAATAACTATATTGCCATTTTGCTCTGCTGTTGCTTTCATCAACAAAAAGTTCATGATGGGAAGCTGAATGTAGTGGTGATTAGAGAGGGAAAGAAAAAAAATAGCTAGTTTCAAACAGAGACATGAGACACAATCAAAAAGACTTGGTTATTTGGGAGATATGGTATATGTGGAAGAAAAAGGGAAAATAAGATACTCTGCCTTCTTGTATGAACCTGAGTGGATGTAATTCTGAACATTACCATTCATATGAAAAGGGACCATGAGAGAAAGAGAAGCAGAGTTGAGCACAGGGTGAGGGAAAATAGAGGAAAGCGGCAAAAAGACACATAATAAACAGCATCACTTCAGAAAAATACTACAATTTCAGTGATTAAATGTTCAAAATATCCCATCCCTCTACCATCTCTATCCTGTTTCTTTGAAAGCTTTATATATACCAAAGACATTATGATGAATCTGGGACCACCTCGGGGCAACAGAGGTGATGATATTTTAAAGGAAGTAGAAAATGAATTACAAACAGCTAGAGGCTCGTATCAGAATGCCCTCCATCTCCTTAAACCTGAGTGATCTTGAATCGGACTAGAACCAATATCCCTAAAGTTTATTGCCAGTGAGTGAGGTTAGCAGCAGTTTCTAATCTTACAGCTAGGAATGAAGTCTGTGTATAAGAAGGATAAGCATATTCTTGTATTCCCATGATGAGAATATGAATATATTTTCCCAGAAAGATGAGTTTTTGCCGTGGTTATTTCCATAGTATCATTAGCCTATTCCATGGAAACATTATAGGTTCAATTACCCAACAAAAAACCTAACTACTTTTATCTGGAAATTGTAATACATTTTCCCATTCAAAAAATCTGGTTAGTGGATAATTTAGGGTCATAATTATTTGGAAACTGTACTTTACATTAGTAAAAATCAAATTTGAAAATTGTGTGAAGGTGAATCAGTCCTAAGAGCAATCAAGTAGATCACTAAGCTACTCCAGTTTGGGTTTAAGGAGACTATATTCAGAATTGCTCTTTATTTTTTAGCTTGTCAGCAGTTTAATTTCTGTTTCTTCCTTTTTTTTTTTTTTTTTTGTCTCTCCTCTATTTGCTGCATATTTAGAGATCTATGTTATACTTCATGTGAAAATAATATTTTATATAGCTCCTTTCCCTTCTATACAAAGTTTGATAATTCTAAGGAGAGGGCTTAAGGTTTTAATCCTCTAATTGTCAAAAAGGCTGAGAGCATTAAGAAGCTTACTGAAGAGTTGAGTTCTGCTGTAATTTTGTTTTCTGGGATTTGAGTTTCGAAGAAGAACCATTAAAAAGCCTATGTTTGGCAGTGGTCAGATGGTTGTTTTGATACTCAAGTGGCACTCTGATACCTTGGTATTGGCTTATTTTGCCATGTTTCAAATGAAAATCAGATTGAGGATTTCTAGACTTGTAAAGTCTTTGAACTGTCAAATAAAAATAATTTCTAACATATTAGGACATCTTGAGGTCCTACCGTGAACCAGAAATGTAGGTGTTTTCTTTCTAATTTTATTTCAGATATCTCTACCACAGGACCTCTTGGCATGGGAAGCACGACCACCAGTACCACCCTTCGGACCACAACTTTGGGCCCAGGAAGGAGTACCACGCCATCAGTGTCAGGAAGAAGAAACCGGAGTACTAGCACCCCATCTCCAGCTGTTGAGGTGCTTGATGACATGACCACACACTTTCCATCAGCGTCGTCCCAAATCCCAGCTCTCGAAGAGAGCTGTGAGGCTGTGGAAGCCCGAGAAATCATGTGGTTTAAGACGCGTCAAGGACAGATAGCAAAGCAGCCATGTCCTGCAGGAACTATAGGCAAGTCTGCACTAAAGCACTAAATTAAAACTGTTTTGTTACTTTGGCTTCATTTTGCAGTGTTCTTTGCCTTTTCTTTTTCTTTCTTTCTTTCTTTCTTTTAGTTACAACATATTTTATTACTTCACATTTGACTAAATTCTGAACTCCGCTAAATTACAATTTAAACCTATGTAGTTTCTAGAGTTTGAATATGCAGCCTGATTAAGTCACAGGTAACCTGTGAGATCTGCACTCTGCCCGCATAATTTCAGGTCTCTGGGTAGAGGTAAAGTTAGGCTGTAGACGTTCTGGCTACTCCAGAGGCTCAGCTTTTCTTGAAGCAGTCCAGAGGGGATCACATGATTGCTGGGAGTTAGTCTCACGCTTGTCATCAACCAACAGATAGGATCGAGGACTTCTATATTAGAAGATTGTCATGGAAAAGACCTAACATGTAACAAAAGAGAAAGTTTGACTGTCCTTTTTATCAGCCATTGTAGCTGTCCTCTAGTGAGTGGTCAAAGCTCTTAACACTATCAAGGACCACGCTGCAGGAGTCAACCTGGCACTCACTGAGGCATCCACCAGAGAACAATGCTGCATTGTTTCCTCTAGGGGATAAAGAGAACTCAATACTTCCCAGCGTTTTTTTTTTTTTTTTTTTTTTTTCTTTTTTGAGATGGAGTCTCACTCTTGTTGCCCAGGCTGGAGTGCAGTGGTGTCATCTTGGCTCACTGCAACCTCCACCTCATGGGTTCAAGCAATTCTCCAGCCTCAGCTTCCCGAGTAGCTGGAATTACAGGTGCACACCACCACTCCAGGCTAATTTCTTTTGTATTTTTCACCATATTGGCCAGGCTTGTCTCAAACTCCTGACCTCACGTCATCCACCCACCTTGGCCTCCCAAAGTGCTGGGATTACAGGTGTGAGCCACTGCGCCTGGCCTTCTTTGCGTATTTTATTACTGATATTCATAATATTTTCACATGTAAACATATTATTATTTATTATGTTTAAGACAAAGGTATTCTGATTTTCTTATTGTTACATACATTGATATTCATAAATGAATACTTGGCACGTTTGCATTATTCTCTAAAATATGTATATAAGAGAAATTCACAATGCATGTTGCCCAAGATTCTTGGGTATTATTGATTTGGATACTTTAAGGAAAAATGTTTTTCCTAGAAAGTCCTGATATGGGTATATCATTTCAAATCCCATGGTATAGGAAATAGTGGGCGGGAAGACCAAAAGGTGTCATGGTTTTTATAAAAAATATACTTTTTTCCAGAAAAATATTTTAAAATATTCACAAATATTTATTTTCTTTAGGAAAAGGAGGGAAACTATTTATTTGTAAAGTTTCCTGTGATACTGGAATCAGAGAACTGTTGGAAACCACCTTCTTTCTTAGCTGTTTCCTTAGTTCTGGGCCTCGGTTTCTTCACTTCTAAAAGAGAAACAGTAATAGCCCCCTGCTGCAGACAGGGGCTATTATTTTGTTTTGAAGATTAGTGAAACACTTTATTTGAAAGCACTTTGCTCTACAAAAATGTCATGATTTTTCTGTGGCAGCTGGAAAAGATATTTTCTGAAGCCCTCATGGGTTACTGTCAACACACCCCCATCTTATTTTTACCCCTCTCTGTCCATCCTGTTTCGCCTTTGTATAGGCCCCACAGTCTTTCACTTGAGTTATTGCGATAGCTTTCTCACCATCACTCCACATGACTCTCTCAAATTCATCTTCCATCTTCCCACCAGAGATATCTTTCGGAAACTTAAATTTGCTCATCATCTATCTCCTCTTTTAATATTCCCATTGATTTTCAGCACCCACAAATGATAGACAAGGGAGTTTATGATCTGGTCTACTTTTCCAGTTTCATTAAATACAACTCCCCAATCCAGTAGACCCCAGTTCATAAAAACTTGAAGTTTCCCAAAGAGCATATGTTTCCCCACCTAGAATGTCCTTTTCCACCTTCTTTTTTTCCTGAAAAACCTGCACACTGATTCCTTTAAGACTCAGCTGCTATGTTGCCTCTATAAAGTCAAGCACTAAGCCCCATGGAGGCACATACCACCTCATCTCACGCATGAAATTCTTTAAAAACTGTCACCACACCTAGTGTGGCTGCCACAAGTGCTTCAAACATATTGTATGTTTTTGTTTGGAGTACTATATTTCTCCAGTGTTAAATGCTTGCCTGACATTGTATCTGGTGTTTTAATAAACATTATGTCAATTTAATTATCTCGTTTTTATCTTTGCTCATATTTAAATATACCATGGATGTGAAGTCATTCTAAGAAAAAGAAACAGATACATTTCTCTCATTATTATAGGTGTATCAACTTACCTGTGCCTTGCTCCTGATGGAATTTGGGATCCCCAAGGACCAGATCTCAGCAATTGTTCTTCTCCTTGGGTCAATCATATAACACAGAAGGTAAATCTTGCGACCTACAAGAAAGTCTTTGCTAAAACTATATCATCTGTTGTTGATGATAACTGTTGAAAACAAAACAGTCAAGAATTCTTTTAAAATTCACATAGAAAAATTCTACCATTTTAATTTAATTTCACATTTAATGACAACCTTTAATATGTTATGAGCTAATTCTAGAATTTTGTAGTTTTTAAAGTGCAAATTCATGAATTTCCTCTTATATTGCTTATAATAATTTTATTATTAATAAAAATTCTATGGTATTGTGAACTACAGATATAAAAGTCCAAGAGGCATTATAAATTAAGCAAGTAAAAGTTTCTAGCATACATACATATAGGTTTTCCTGTGGAAATAATAATTATAATTTTTAAAAGTCTACCTTTGGAATCTTAAGCCATCTGACAAATGTTCTGTAACCTAATCATTTATCAATGTTAAAAGTATACACATGTGTGACAGAATCTTGCAGACTCAAATTTGCAGGGCTTATTTGGTTGCAATATGTTGAACATTTTCATTATTAATGCACTGTGGGGCTTTGAATTGATTTCATTACAAACAGAGACCAGATGTGCATTTATGCCAAAAGGGTTATGGGATGAATCCTTATTATAGCAATTTATGTGGATTTATGCACTCCTAAAATGGAAAGTCCTTCTATGGCACATTAGCTATGCTGAGGAATTTCTGAGAGAGATTTTTCCCAAGAAATATTACAAATGATGGCCTTACTAAAAGCCTGTCTGTGCCATTTGCTCTTTTCTCTATTTGTTTTTAACCAGACTTATCCTCAATAATATACTGTATAATAATCCATAAATATCTACCCAGTAGATCATTTAGCAGATGAGCCATAACTATCTATTTATCCTAAATCATGGAAGAATAGTGGTTATATTGACTCTAGTTACCCTCTTACATATGCATCTCCATACTTGTTGCTATTCATAATGATGCTTCTCCAATTTCAGCACTGTTCCCTGCCACAGTTTTTATGTCCTTTGATTTTATTACAATGTAGCTCAGACCCCAGGGCAAATAACTCTCGCTGGATATGATCAGATTAAGAGATCAGTAGCTATCTCCTTACATTAGCAATTCTTTAAAAACAGTCCCTAGATACTTAGCCCAGGGGTTAATATAAATTCAATAAAAATTCTTCTAGAAGGCTGAATGTTTTCATGATAATTTCTGAATATAGTTGGACCATTTTATTGTAGAAATTATGAGGTGACTTTAACTGATAATGATGCTTAATTCTTTTCTTTCCTCTGCAGCCCAGCTAATCTTAGGACAAAAGATAATTCCTTTCAAAAACCAGACAGCTGTTATCCATTTGATTTATGGACAGGATGTTTTTGTTTTGTAAAAAATACCTCCTATTCTTCCAGAGCATTTTTGTTTAATCCTATAGAGTCCATAAAACTGTGTTACGGGATCATTATGTTAAACTTAAAGAACTTAGGCGTTTGGAATTTATTAAAAAAAAAAAACCTTAGATTGATTACTCAGAAGTTTATAAAATCTTAAAAAATATAATGAGAGGCTTTTGGGCACTCTGAATCAGCTTGTGTGACTTGTCCAAGGTTAATGGCGGAGCTGGTATTTTAGCCAAGACCACCTTCATGAAGACATCATGCTTCACCACAACGCTGGCTAAACCATGGAGAGCTTATAATTGGCTTCGCATCCTTACCCTCAGTCACTTATGCTGTCCCTCTGCACTCTGCCTACCCTTTTTACTTGGTCATGTCCTTTATGCCTCCAAATATGTATGCTACTCATTGAATATAAATGATAGTTGAGCAGGTTTCTTTACCATAAAACTCCGACACTTTTACATATTAGTATGGAAAACTTCTAAGAATCTGTTGTAATGTTCATAGGATTGTTTGTCTATATTTCATCTCCCTCCCCCCCAGACAGTCTTTCATAGAATTTACCCCTTTTCTCATCTCCTTCCTCTCGTTGTAATAACTGTGTAGTACCGGAGTCCACACAGGTGGAACACTTGAGGAGATTTAGTTTACGATGGTATTGAGCAGTAAAGGCAAACTGCAGGGAACTGAACAGGAGCCCAGAGCTTGTAGTAGGGGAGAAGCTGTTCCCAACTCCAGGCCTGTAGGGTGCTGGATCAAAGGAGTGACCAAAAATAAGGAGCACTTTGTCTTGGGGAAGAAAGATGATCTTAAGGCAAGGGACACAGCCTAGCCCCAGGTGGCCTTTCAGAAAGGAAGCCAGGAGAATGAATACCCTGACCTACCTGCCTCTGCTCTCCATTTACCTACCAAGCCACCCACTGGGCAAACCCAACCAGAAACCAAAGAAGGACACACTTAATGACTGTCATAGAAGTCCACCTGGTAGGGCAGAAGGCAGGATGAAGGAGGGTAGAGTAGCCCTGAAGTAGCAAATGAAAGGTACCCAACACAGTCCTTGGCTTTTCTCCACTCCCATCTCTCACCCCTCTTCCGTTTCCCTTTGAATCAGCATTGTGGCCTGGGGTAAAAACCCATGGCTCATCATCTGAAACCAAGAAGATTAAGGACACACACAAGAAATGAGTTTAGGATCGGAGGTTTAGTAGGCAAAAGGAGAGAAAGGAGAATAGCTCTCTCTCTTGTGAGAGAGAGAGGGGCTCCAGAATGGGAAATCTGGCCCAGAGTGGGAGTGCACCAAATTTTATAGGCAAGCTTGAGGAGACAGTGTCTGATTTATGCAGGGCCCAAGATTGGTTGAACCAGGTGTGACGTTAACATAACCTGCTGGGAAGGCTAGCCACTCCACCCTAATCTTTTATTTTTGTTTTTGAAAGGAAGTCTTGTGTCACCCAGGCTGGAATGCAGCAGCACAATCTTGGCTCACTGCAACCTGTGCCTCCCAGGTTCAAGCAGTTCTTCTGCCGCAGCCTCTTGAAGCTGGGACTATAGGCACATGCCACCACACCCGGCTAATTTTTCATGTTTTAGTAGAGATGAAGTTTCACCATGTTTCCCAGGCTGGTCTCAAACTCCTGAGCTCAGGCTATCTGCACACCAGGGCTTCCCAAAGTGCTAGGATTATAGGCGTGAGCCACCTCACCCAGACACCCTAATCTTGTTATGCAAATGGGCTTTCCACTTGGCCGGGACATGTTGTCTGCTCCTTACTGTACACGTAGCTGGGAAAGAGAAGGGAAGATGGAACCACCATTTTGAACATGCCTAGTTCCAGGTAGCCTTTCCCTGTTGTCACAGCTGCCAGCATTCATCTGTGCAAGCTTCTAGTTTGCCTTTCTATCTCTGCAGCTCGATTTTACAGGCTTTGTTAGAAAATAAACGACTTTGGGGCTGCTTTTCATGAAAAGGAAAACCTTACTGAGGACTTCCTTACCCTCAATATCTGCCTAAATAATTTCTTTTTGACTCCCGTATCAGTCTCCTTCTCTACCCTTTGCCCTTTCCCTCCCCTCTCCTCCCTCTTTGATTCCCTCCCCCCCACCCCCGTCTCTGCTCCTATTTCCTACCTCTCTCCTTTACTGCCACTGATTTTTTTCTGCCATGTTGAAAAATTGAAGTAAAATAGATATCTTTAATGTTTCATTCTTCCGGCTACCCTTCCCCTGCTGCCAGTATATTTCTGTGAATTTCAAACTTTTAAAGCAAAAGGACACTTTCTACCCCCAAGGGAAATACAGTTTAAAAAAACACACACACACATACAATATACACATGCAAAAAAAAAAAAAAAAAAAAAGAAGACCATACGTGTGTGTGTATATGTGTGTATGTATATTTTAAATTGTAGTTTTCTTATTCTCAGGGATTTTGGGAATGAAATATACCATGAAGGGTGAACCATTTCTGTCTTAGTCCATTTGGGCTGCTATAGTTTATGGTTAAACAAACAAAAAAAACCAGAAACTAGGTAGCTTATAAACAACAGAAGTATATTTGCCACAGTTCTGGAGGCTGGAAAGTCCAAGATCAGGGTGCCATCGACGCTTTGTCTGGCGAGGGCCTGCTTTCTCGCTCACTGTCAGCACCTTTTCACAGTCCTCACATGGTGTCAGGGACAGCTCTCTGGGGCCTCATTCATAAGGGCACTAATCCGAGTTGTTAGGGCCCTGACCTTCTGACCGAATCACTTCCCAGAGGCCCCACTGCTTAACACTATCACATTGAAGATTCCATTTTAACATGTGAATTTTTCAAGGGACACAGACATTTAGACCACAGCAGCCTCTTTCTCATCTTTACAGTGCCTATGGAGAACTCCTGAGGACATTGAAGGAAAGAGCACTGACCTGAGGATCTTAATAATTGAGTTATGGTGGACATGTCATTAACCTCTGGATCAGTTTCCCCATCTGCGAAATGGAGTCGATCATTAATTTTTTATCAGCAGGTGGCTCGCTGTATGTCACCACCACTGTAGATAGCATAGGTAGCAATTATACTCAAGTTAATGAATCAAGTTGCTGACATTAGTTCAAACAAGGAAATTTTATGTTTACATTTTCTTGAAAACATGAATTACATTTTTTTTTTTCCCCAGCAATCGGGCCAGATGGGATAAAACAGGCAAAGACTCTTGATGGTTTTAACTCACAAATGAATTTGGGTCACTTATACACTGGTGAAGTTAGAGATTAAATTCTGTGTGACACTAAAGAGTGGATTTCTTTTCACTAGGAACAATGTAAACTTTTAAAGTTAGAATATCATAAAGGAATCTGTTGCAAATAAACTAGCTGGAATACATTCATAAATATGAGATTTAATACAAAAACATAATTTGTAAAGAAGAGAAAGGAGAAAAGCATAAGTTGTCCAAAAGGGGACCTTTACCCCAACAAGATAGGGAAAAGGAGAGGGAGAGGGAGAGGAAAAGGAAGGCCAGTAGGTGGGTATATGGAAGTATTGATGGATGTAGGTGGGTGTATGGATGAATGAATGGAAATGTAGGTAGAATGATAAATGAATAGGCAGATAGATACCTACATATATATCTATATATATAGAGAGAGATATCTACATACATTGGAAGATAGATATGTCTTCAAATTAGTGTTTCAAAAACAGTTTCCAGTTTTTACTGAAAGCCAGCAAGTTGGCTCAGAGCCACGCTTCCTGGAACATATGTGGCAAAATATCCCATTTCTCCCCTATCTTAATGTCTACTATAAAATCATAGACTCTGGCCTCAGCTTGATCTCCAGCTTGCACTCAGTTTTTTAAAAAGAAGACTATTTTGCATACTTTTAAGGAATGCATTGTGCTTTATAATTTCACCTGTCTTTTTTCACTTAAAGTTTGGTGGTGGTATAGTTCTTTGTCTGTTCCTTATTATTTACATGCAATGTGAAGTCAGCTTTCTACTCCATTGCCTGATCCCACTGTTACGTGAAAAAGAATTGTCTATATTATAACTGAGAATAGTCTCTTCCTATTTCTAACAAACCAAAGTGCCTCTTTTTTCTGTTTGTAAACAAGTTGCTACTGGATTTTCAGATAATGTGAGGTTATTCCTGTACTTTCTTAAGAAGAAGGATGCGAAAATCTAGAAATAATGTTGCTGTTTTACAACATAAGCCAGTTATTTCCCCTAGAAACTAGGTTGAATTCTGTCCCCTGTATCTTAAATTCCCTATTTTAACTTCCTTAGATCTAGCATGAAATGAAAGTAAATTGCTTCTTTATTTTGTCAGAGATTGGTGGCAATTCCAAAATGTTAGACTTACTTAACTTGCATCTAACTATAAGATAGAAGCATTTTGTTGCTTATATACCCACTTGACTCAGATTTGTAGCAAAATAGGTAGATCTTTCAAAGAAATGGTAGCTATGTACTTCGACACTGTGGGATTCCTTCATAAATTGCTTTGGCCCCTGATTAGTGGTTGATATGATAGAATCTCAATGCTGATTTTTAAAAAATTGTTTTTTACTTATATCAAAATTTAAAATGTTATCTGTCTCTGTCATAATTATTTTTAACTAAAGCTGCAGGGTTTTCCCTCTTTGATTCAAGTCCTAGATATAATCCCACCATATCAATACGGGCATTAATTTACTAATCCTCACAAAACTCATAAAATTTCTCAGTATGTATGTGCTTACTTCTGATAAAAATTCTAGTAGAATTTAGTAAAAGAAGTTACTAAGGTCTTTAAGTTATGATACGTGGAATAAATGTATTTCGGCCCTGCCTATGTGCACAGAAAACTTGAGACACATTCAACATATGTGTATATTTTTGTATGGAAATAAGATCATTATAGTCCACAATAACTGGAGTGAGAGAAGTAAACAGGGCGATCGGAAAGAGATTCACTTTGGATGCCACCGGAGAGGATGCGGGCAATGACAGCTGGTCAGAAAATGTGGCCGTGAAACTGAATTGGGAGCAGCTATGGGAGAGTCCAGTTAATGGCACCACTATGGAGTTAGGAAAACCAGAAACCCAAGGATGGCTGCTTGGTGCCTCCCTTTCCTTTCCCTCCCCGACCCATTCAGACACTAGTCCTGTTGGGTGTACTTGTAAGTTTCTCTCAGGTCAGCCCACTGCTTTTCACTTCTCTCCATGCCCACTACCCCAAACCATAGCAATTTCTCCTAACCCTGGTCTCCTTTGATTCACTCCTGTGCCCTCTAATCCTTTCCCCTGAATTTGATTTCAAATGCAAACCTAATTAAAAGGATCCTATATAAGCTCTTCGGGACCTTCCCATTATTCTTAACATAATTCTCCAAATCTTCGTCATGACTTCTAAACCAGAACTACTTAATCTTCTCCTTGCTCACCTCTTCAGCTGCCTAAACTCCAGGTATGGCACCCTTGGTGTGGTTTCCCTAAGACTCTGTGCCCCTCCCTCCTAAAAACTGTTCCCTCTGCCCGGAGGCCCCTACCCACATCCCAATCTAATTTCTTCTTTCTATTTCATTTCAAATTAAGCATTCTTCCTCAGAGAAGCATTTCCTAAATTATTCCCTAATCACATACAGCAGTTTAAAATGTCTTCAAACTAACTACTCTACTGCACTGGGATTCTGTATTGCTCTCAATGAAATTAAAATTATATATTTGTAAAGTTCAATTTTTAGTAACTCTTTCCATGGCTAGTATATAAGCTCCTTCCTGTTAGAAGCATTTTATTCAACACTGTATCCCCAGACCTTAGCACAGGACTATAGAGATTCAAATGTTCATCAAAGAACAAATGAATATGTAGGCTGAACGAGCAATCATTGACATAATAGATGGGTAGACAAGTGGATGGAAATAGCTAGATACAAACATACATAGATACAAGTAGCAATTTTGGATTCTGAAGGTTTGAAAAATGCTTTTTCTTGTTGTTGTACCTAGCACTATGTCTACTCAAACCATGGTTATTCTAGACCTTATTTTTTATGTATTGTATTCTTGGCTTACTCGTTCCTCTCAATAGCACCCGTTAGTATTCCATTGTACCTGATATTCGTCAACTTAACTTTTAAGATTTAACTTGGTGGTTACTTCTTCTTGCTCTCCCTCACCTTTCCAGGTGTTCTGTGCTCCCATAATACCACATACACATTTCTGCAACAACAACTGAATTGTTGAGCTGACATGATCTTTTATGTATCCTACCCAACTGGTAGAATGCAGTTTCCTGAGGGCAAGAGCTGTATGCAATTCATCTTTATTTCCTTAGGAAATAGCAAGTGAGCAAAGGATTGTTGGAAGAATGAAAACCTTTGCTATGGTTTATTCACTTTAAGATGAAGGGAGGGCCTGTAGTTCCAGCTACCCGTGAAGCTGAAGCATGAGGACTGCTTGAGGCCGGGAGTTCTAGGCTGCAGTTAGCGGTGATTGTGCTGCCGCACGCCAGTTTGGGAAACAGGAAAAAAAAAAAAAAAAAAAGAGAGGGCCAGGAAATAATTTTATAACAAATTATTTTACCTTAAAATAATTTTTTATTTTACCTTAAAAAGATACTTTTCATATTTCACTACAAACATATTTACTCATTTATTTTGTAAAGACAAGTCTTGCTCTGTCACCCAGGCTGGAGTACAGTGGCATGGTCATTACTCACTATAGTCTCAACCTCCCGGGATGAAGCCAGTCTCCCACCTCGGTCCCTCAAGTAGCAGGGACCACTGTGGTCCCTGAGAAGTTTTTCTTTTAATTTTGTAGGCATAGGGTTTCCCTATGTTGCCCAGGCTGGTCTCTAGCTCCTGAGCTCAAGTGATCCTCCTGCCTTGACCTCCCAAAGTGCCAGGATTACAGGTGTGAGCCACTACGCCCAGCCTACAAATATTTGTATAACCTATGTGCACTTCAGTTTTTTTTCCTTCCAACATTTTTGTGGTAAACATTGAGTTTCCGGGCTCTTTTGAAGAATTAGGTTTATTCTTCATAAGAAAAATAGCACTTGCTAAATTTTAACATATAGTTGCTATTTTTAAGAGAATCCATTAGTGATTTTCTTATTTTACTTACTGATTTATAAAACTGCACCATTGTTGACACATATATAGCTGGATATTTTTTGTATTTTTTTGCAGAGATGGGGTTTCACCATGTTGCCCAGACTGGTCTTGAACTTCTGAGCTCAAGTGATCCACCCACCTTAGTCTCCCAAAGTGTTAGGATTACAGTCATAAGCCACCATGCCTGGCCTACATTACTATCTTTTGTAATGAGAACAATTATATTTTGATGTATTGGTCATCTACATTCTCAATTTTTTCATTACTGTATATAGAGACAATGTTTAAATTTTTTTTCTGCCCTTTGATCTCGATAAATTTTATATAAGGGAATTATATAAGTCTTTTTTTCCACTTTTTCATTTCCTACTCCAATAATGTAATAATTAATATTGAAAACTATGCTTATATAGCTATACAGAAAAAAAGTGGAATTACAATATGAAAATACCAGTACTATCATTTCATTTTTTTCTCTATATGATGACTAATTTTGCTATTCATAGTGATCACCAATAGATATAATGAAAGTCAATACTTGTATCTTTAGTTTTGAAGATATTGTGTTAATGAAGAAAACAGATTACCTAATTTAGTAGATCTCAAACTTTTGTCACCATGGTGCATTTAAGTGAATCATAAAACCTCAGAGGTCCATCTAACTCTGACTTCTTTCTTACAGAAACGATACTGTGTGGTAACAAAGACTGAGAAGGAAACTTAATAATAAAACAATTACACAAGAACCCATGATTAACAAAATAAAACAGTAGTGATTCTACAAATATATTCATTATCATAAGAATATAATAGGTGAAAAATTATACTTGCAAGGCACTATGAAAGGCACATTAATTAAAATAATGTCCCTTTGGAAAATTATAGGAATTCTAGCGATCTGGATATTCCTATGCCCAGTCGGGGAGTTTTGCAAAGTTGCTGATCAATTGTATCAGGTATTCAGACTTCTTAATGGAATATTGAAATTGAATACTTACAATATACTCGAGTCTTACTAAATTAACTAATGAATAATAAATTTTAGAATTTGTTACTTGATTTACTATATTTTCAGTAAGTAGCCCTCATTTATGCATAGAAATTGAAATGTATGGATTTTGAGCTCATTTACATCATTTTATAAACACTTAAAAGTACTTTCATGACCCACCAGTGGGCCATGAATGCTACTTTGATCTACATTGAATTTGTTACATACTTACCCTTAAACCCTATAATGCATTCCATTTAGTCTTACAGGCATTTTAGGTATAAAGACCCTGACCATATTTTACAGATTTCTTACAGTCAGTCCTGATATTTTCTATTTTAGGAATTTCTAGGAAGTTGGTTGGGCACAGTAGCTCACGCCTGTGATCCCAGCACTTTGGGAGTTCAAGGCAGGCAGACGGCTTGAGGTCAGGAGTCTTAGACCAGCCTGACCTAATCTCTACTTAAGATACAAATATTAGCTGGGCATGGTGGCATGCTCCTGTAATCCCAGCCACTTGGGAGACCCAGGCACAAGAATCACTTGAACTAGGGAGGGGGAGGTTGGAGTGAGCCAAGATCATGCCACTGCACTCCAGTCTCAGAGACAGAAGGAAACTCCGTCTCAAAACAACAACAACAACAACAACAAAAACAAATTCTAGAAAGTATTGATTATATAATAGTTGTTTAACATATTCTTCATGTAAAATTGTAACATTATAGGTAAGGATTTCTGCTTTGATTCTCACTTTTTAGGCTTTGTTCTATATATTTAAATACATAGAAATGCACATCTATAGAAAGCAAAAATATTGTATATATTATTTCCTTTTCACAAATAGCATATTTACAATTACTTATGTAGTATGTTTATGTTTCTCAATAGCATGCAAATACTTATTAGAATATATATGTAAATAACTTATATCTGCATTTATTTTAACTCAACAATGTATCCTGAATATTAATGTTAACATTATTGATCCCCTTCATAATTTTAAACTGTTGGATAGTATTTCATGGTATGGGCTGGTCAGATGGCAGTGGATTATCAGAATTTATTAACATTAGTGTCAATGGACTTGTTCTACAACCCCCTCACTGCCAAATTTGACTGGCTTAATTAAAATTTTTTTTTAATTAAAAAAAAGTTCCAGGGTATGAATCTGCCTGAAGAATTTTGTATAATCATAATCTATTGTTTATCATAAACAAGCTGGAATCAATGTCTTTGAACATTTCTCTTTGTGTTTCTGTGAGATTATTTCTTATGGTTGATTTTCTGAGTTACACAGTCTTCACATGTCGAAGTTTAATAGACAATGGTAATTTAATAGGAGCAATACAAATGCACACTCCCAATAGTAGTTTATGGAGGTGGTATTCATTGAAACAAACTCTTGCCACCACTTGATGATTTTAAACTTTTTTTTTTTTTTTTTTTTTTTTTTTTTTTTTTTTGAGTTAATATATGTGAGAATATGATTGTAAATAATTTAGGTGTTCTAACCAGTTTAATTCATTTATTGTTTCTTTAACATTCAGTTCTGATACAAATACTAAGCATCCCAAGTACATCATGATAACCTATTTAAATAAGAGTTTTAGTCGTGCCCCTTTTAGCTTTGTGGATACTCGTTAGTGAGACCGCTTACAAAAAAATAGCTTTCTCTTTGTGTTCCCTTGTTCTATGTTGAACTGCCTTTAAAAAAGGGAAGAAAATAATTTCTTACATAATTTCTTACACTATTATATATGTAAATAGTAATAGTGTTATAGGAAAGGGGTTTGGATCCAGACCCCAAGAGAGGGCTCTTGGATCTTGCCCAAGAAAGAATTCAGGGCGAATCCGCAGTGCAAAGCAAAAGCAAGTTGATTAAGAAAGTACAGTGGTGAAAGGACAGCTATTCCATACATAGAGTGGGATGCTACCAAAATTAAGAGGAGGAATGCATCCACCCTAGGTACAATGCTTATATATGTATTTTTTTCTATTTATTTATTTATTTTTGAGGCAGCCTTCCTGTGTCACCCAGGCTGGAGTGCAGTCGTATGATCTCAGCCCACTGCAACCTCAGCCTCCCGGGTTCAAGCAATTCTCCTGCCTCAGCCTTCTGAGTAGCTGAGATTACAGGCGTGCACCACCATGCCTGGCTAATTTTTGTGTTTTTAGTAAAGACAGGGTTTCACCATGTTGGCTAGGCTGGTCTCGAACTCCTGACCTCATGATCCACTTGCCTTGGCCTACCAAAGTGCTGAGATTACAGGTGTTAGCCACTGTGCCCAACCCAATGTATGTATATGTATATATGTGATAAAAAAAGATCTGGAGAGATATGCTCTGCTACAAGGGTTTGTAATAAAGGATTAATGTTCTTAATTACTATATTTTGCAAAAATCAATATTATTATCTTTAAGGCAAAATTAGGAATGCCTTTATTCTCTAGATATCGGAATATCTCCCAAGTCTCAGTCTGTTTAGCAAACATTATTAATTTGTTCCCTTAACCATAAATACCTAGAGGCTAGGAATGCCTCACTTTTGAGAATGCAGCTCAGCAAGTCCTGGCCTCGTTTTCCTAGCCCTGACTCAAGATGGAGTCACTCTGGTTTAAAGGCCTCTGACAGTAGGACAGATTAAAGTTTGAAAAGTACATATAAAATGATTAACAAACTCATGGTGGCTGGAAGCTATAATCTCAGCGCTTTGGGAGACCAAAGTGGAAGGATAGTATGAGATCAAGAGCCCCATCTCTACAAAAAAAAAAAAAAAACAGGCATAGTGGGTACACATCTGTAGTCCCAGCTACTTGGGAGGATGAGCTGGGAGGATATCTTGAGTCCAGGTGTTCAAGGTTACAGTGAACTATGATGAGCTACGATTGTGCCCCTGCACTTCAGCCTGGGTGACAGTGAGATCCTGTCTAAAAAAAAAAAAAAACAGGCTCAGTGGCTCATGCCTATAATCCCAGCACTTTGGAAGGCTGAGACAGGTGGATCTCCTGAGGTCAGGAGTTCAAGACCAGCTTGGCCAACATGGTGAAACCCTGTCTCTACTAAAAATACAAAATTTAGCTGGGCATGGTGGCAGGTGCCTGTAATCCCAGCTACTCCATAGGCTGGGGCAGGAGAATCAAATCACTTGAACCCTCAAGTCGTATGTTACAGTGAGCTGAGATTGTGCCATTGCACTCCAGCCTGAGCAACAAGAGGGGAAAAAAATAATAATCTCTGGAAAATTAGAATATATAGAGGTGAAATAGATATGTTTATTATTTTTACTTTGTACACTTTTTTATTTAATGTAAATGTGTTATAATCCTGTTTTAGTTTATTAATTTCAAAACATTAAAGATTATAACTTGAGAAATTACACTTACTTATTCTTGTTTCTTCTTTCTTGTTTCCCATAACTTTCTTACAAATTAGTATATATTCCTATGTTCGAATTACCCATGGCTATCAAATTTGTTCAAGTGATGATGAGCTATTAGTCTTTGTTTTAATATTTTTGGAGTGTTGACAATTTGACATATTCTTGTGGAATGTACTTGAAAAATCAGCATGTAGTTTCAGAGAAAAAAAACATACTAGAAACTAAGCAATAGTTTGCTACCCAGCATACTGGGAGCAAAATTCCTTATACAGTTGGTAAGAAGATGAAAATCACTTTGAAAAGCAAGGATTTTATTTCTGGTAGAATTTTCACAGAGCTTAGCAGCTGGTGAGTATTCACTGTGAACTAAGTGCTAAACTAGGCACAAAGGAAAATCGTACTTGCCTCTGAGAACTTATAATGTGGTTGGGGATTCACAACACACACCCAACAAAGTCCAATTTAGAAACTCACAGAGAAAATAATAGGGCAAACCTTTAACCACCCAAATAGATAATTAAGGTGAGCATAATTTTTCAATGTAAGTTTCCTCAGGAGGAGCTTTCTGAAGACGTGAATTTAAAGTCAGGTTTTGAAGAAGAAGATGAATTCACAGGAAAAATTGGGGAGTGTATTCCAGATGAAGATGGAATTTAACAATTATTTCTTGAATCAATGATTATAATTACATGCAAACATAATCGTCAAAAGAAGCCACTAACAGTATTTATGTAAGATCTTTTTCCTTTGTATTCTGTTTCAAAATTATAGTTGAAATCTGGTGAGACAGCTGCCAACATTGCTAGAGAGCTGGCTGAACAGACAAGAAATCATCTGAATGCTGGGGACATCACCTACTCTGTCCGAGCCATGGATCAGCTGGTAGGCCTCCTAGATGTACAGCTTCGGAACTTGACCCCAGGTGGAAAAGACAGTGCTGCGCGGAGTTTGAACAAGGTAAGGACCCCAAATATATATGTGTGTGTATATATATATATTTTTAAAGTTGTGATAAAATCAGAAAAACTTCACTGCTTAATTTTTCTCTTTCTATAGAATCTGATCATTGTAAAGAGAATCAACAGTTATTTTCAATTCCTTTGTTATTCCATTGTAATAATAGAACTATGTGGTTTTTAATCTAAAGAAATGATAAATGATAGACTCTCTCTATATATTTTGAATTTATAATTCTGTTTTCCATGGCAATTATTCAGCTTTGCTAAATTCAGACAGGGTCAATGTAGATACAGGCAATTTCTTTTTTCTTTCAAACTTTTATATTAAGATAATTGGCCAGGAGCGGTGGCTCACGCCTGTGATTCCAGCACTTTGGGAGGCTGAGGCGGGCAGATCACGAGGCTAGGAGTTCGAGACCAGCCTGGCCAATATGGTGAAACCCCGTCTCTACTAAAAAATCTAAAAATTAGCCGGGCGTGGTGGTGCATGCTTGTAGCCCCAGCTACTCTGGAGGCTGAGGCAGGAGAATCGCTTAAACCTGGGAAGCAGAGGTTGCAGTGAGCCAAGATTGCACCATTGCATTCCAGCCTGGGTGAAAGAGCAAGACTTGGTCTCAAAAAAAAAAAAAGAATTAACAATAATACAAACATCTAATTAATAAGTAGAATTTTAGAATATAACATTATAGAAGATATTACTAATCCATTATAGATGATTTAAAAACTGAGATAATTTACCCTAATTAATACAACTTTTTCAAAACTCATAAGGCAAGTAATTAAGTTTCATTTCAACTTCCTTTTGATTTTGAAATCACTCAGATTTTGTATCACTAGCATTAAAATGTTAAAAGCTTAAATATATTCCAGCAAATTTGAATTGTAAGTAAAAAAATTATTTTGTTCAGGTAAATTATTTTAACTTCAGGTAAAATACATTTTATGAATTTTTGTTTATATTTCCATTAATGAAATAGGCATTTATTTACATAAACATATAAAATATATTTTTATATTTATAAATAATATAATTTATTTATGTAACAAAATATCACATGGTGAATTACCCCCGTGGTAAAACCCATTAGCTTAGCTACATTCAAATGACATGTGTTCCCTGAGTGGCATTTGTGCAGTAGAAATGTTCAATGATTGAAACTGAATTTTAGGGCCTTGAATATTATTATAGACTTACTGCTTTAAAAAGCAAGAATTTGACATTGCCAGACTAATATTCCTCTATGGAATTCACTAAAAGAACATTTTCCTTTAGAATGAAAAATGACTCTGCAAAGTAGTCATTTAATATGTTTAGTATTTAATATGCTTAGTTCTTCTGTGTCTTACTAGGGAATTTCACTCATTAAAAGGAAAGAAATTTTTAAATAATGATTATTCAACACAGAAAGCCAGGTATTTTATCTGATTTTTTTTCTGCAACTTCATCTGCAGAAAACAGGTACAGTTTTATTTATTATTAGATATTTATTATTTATTATTTTCATTCTGAGAGTAAAGGAGTTATTTTTGTCACTTGTGCCCTTGATAGAATCACAACCAATTGCCTGATGGAATATAATTCACAACTACCTATATAATCTGGGCGTGCTGTGATTTTAATGCATTGTTGCCCAGGCTGGCTGGATGCTATTAATGAATATCGCTGCCAGCTATTTTTATCATAATGTACTGGATGTAGTCATTTCTATTAATGTTACATATCCATAACATGACTTGTTATAGCAATACTTTGTATCTTTATTTAAAAATGGTGTTGATGTCTGACAGTATCAGGTAAAGCTGGCAATTAATGTCACTTTCTAACTGGCTACAGCTAATCAGCTTGCCTACTCTGAATATCAAATAACTAAATAATGGGCAAATTTCCATTTGTGAAGTGTTTTAATGCTCTCTTTTGTTACCCATTTGGCTCTTTTCAATTGTTTATATAATGTGGTTTGTCATATGTTAATTTGCATGATGGGGTAAGGAGATGGTAGGGCAAAGGTTATTCACTCGCTTGCTGGCTTGCTCTCATTTCCTGTGGTTCCCACTTTCCCTGAAGCAGTTATAACCCATCAGATTTGCAAAGTCAACTCCATACAATCAGTTGTGCTCTGTATCGAAATTCTGGAGGGTTTAGAGTCCTGCAAACTATGATACAAGTCAGTGATCCAAATGACAGCCCCGGCAATTTACTTGCACTCATTCCTCACTTAATTCTTTAGAGGAGTAACTGCTCTATGCTCATTGAAGAATGCATGAATTAGAATTGGAAAGTATAAGCCACACAAAAGGCATCTGGGTAACTGCTTCTTAAAACTGAGTAATTTTCTCCTTCAACAGTCAAGGATACTGAAGAAAAAAAATAGGAAAGAAGAGGAAAACACACAAATGAATTTATAAAATTTTGGCTCATTTATTTAAACATGGTGGATAAACTGTTATTAACTATTCATTTTATCACCAGGAAATAATGTTTGGGATGTAATATGAGTTGCAGCTAACCTTTTGCCCAGAAAGACATACATCACTCTCTATGCAAACAAACAAAAGTATACTTCCTATCCTACCAAAGTTGCTTTTGCTTTTTTTTAATAAAAACTGTCAAAAGAAATTCTTCAAGAAATAAAAGCAGTGGTTAATCAGGAGAATAATCACATTGTTTTAATCAGTAGCTAGTTATCTCTAGATCTGTGCCCCTGAGAATCAAACAGTCATAATGAATGGGCATTTCTTTTTTCCCAATAAGCAGAAGTTTTTATATGTATGAAGAACATAAGATTTGTGGTGCACATTAACCATTTATATCATCTGTAAACCACAAATAATCTTCTTAGAAAAATGGGTTCCAAACTTCTATCATAAATTTCTTAACTTGTCTTTGTCGCCCATAAAACTAACCTAATGTGAAATGAATCATTTCAAATGAATGAAGTGTATTGATTTTTACTAATTTCTACTAGATGTATTCAAAGATGTCTTGCTACCATTAACAACTTTATACCATACAGTTTTCACTTAGATTGTCCTGAGAGGATGTTGGCTCCTATTTTTCAAACCATTGCTTGCATTTTGCTGCTGCTTAGCTTCCATTTTCTTCTGAAAATTAGTGATTGACAAAATAAGGTGTTTTGTGTAGATGTGTTCTTTTATTTTTCTTGTTTTCTTCTGTCACTAACTTGTTTTTTCTATTCTGTGTTTAATCTGCTGTCTTAATGGATTCAGCTTCAGAAAAGAGAGCGCTCTTGCAGAGCCTATGTCCAGGTACTTTCTGCGTTTTTATAAATGTGTTAAGTTGTTGAATGTCTCTGTTGTGCTGGCGTGTATGGACATCTAATAGAAAAATGGTAATGTAACTTATTGAAATAAAGGAATTTTCGTGGAGGGGAAGAAGGGTGGGAACAGAAAGGCATGAAAGTGTATACGCTAAAAAGAAATTTAGCAGTGCCAGTGCTCTGTCAAACGAGGAACACAGACTAAGAAGGAGGTGCAACTTGAGGTGTGAACTTTGTCATCATCACTAAGAGGTGAGTTGGGTATCATCTGTAAAATCCCTATCTATAAAATCCCTATTTTTTTTCCATAGGGGTGGATATGAGAACATTTCATTTATACATTGGGTCAGCCAATATTTGAGTACCAAGTCATTCAGAAATGAATCTCAATCAGTCTTATAAGACAACAAATAGTCCAGGATATTTGGAATATCATGCTCCTGTTCCTCAGTAGAGCTGTTTATTGACTTAAGGCATGATTGTGACTATCTTACTCTCTTTTTGCAAAAACTGTAATCCCAGTGAGAATATACTTTATTTCCGCCTGATGTGTTCTAATTTGTAAGGACGTTGTAATTTATAAGCAATAAACCATACCAATGTTTATGGATTTTGTATGACAGTGAACAACCTCAGAAGCAGCTCTCTACTTTTTGTTCTTTGTTTTGTTTTGTTTTGTTCTTTTTATAAGAAATGAAGGAGAGATACAAGGAAGGCAGGAGGAAATATAAAAATGTTTGGCTGTAAACTATATTCTACATGTATACATTTCACAGAATTTTTAAAGAGGAAGTCCATCTGCATTTAAAGAGAGATACCCTCAATAATGAAATTAATGGGTATGAGATTGGCCATTAAAAATGAAACTTTATGAGTTAATTCACAGCTGAACATAATATCAGGGTGTTTACTTCTCTTTAACCAAAACTCTTAAGTTAGGTTGATATAAATAATAAAATTGATTTGTTTATTTCTTCCTTTCCAATGATCTTAATATTCATATCTGCTATCCTTCTGGGTAGTATAAAATTGAGAACTGGATTTATAATTAGGTAGTGACTTAGCATAAACTCATAGCAAAAGGAACTAGATAGCCTTGGGGAAAACTTAGTCAGATTATGAAAAGCACAATACGGTAGACTTTTCAATGAATAGAACTATATCTGTGTGCCAGCTTTAATCATTTGCTTAATTCTAGCTGGCAAATTCTTTTTCTTCCAGCTGCCCCGTTTGTAAATTTCATACATGAATATCTTCATATCCTCAACAAATATTAGTGAACAAAACAAGTATAGTACAGTTCCTATCTAGAATTCTGTTATCTAGGAGAAAATATTGATTAATAAATGTTAGTACACTAATACTTTAGATTAATGAAAATGCGGTTAAGTAGATTCAGCTTTCTTTAGATATACTCTCATTCTGGAAATGTATACTGATCACTTTGACTGAATTTGGTGTCTTCCAAGTCTCCTGAGCAACTCAAGAATGCATTACAAGTGTTCCCTATAAGTCAGCTAAATTTGTAGTTGGCCAAATGTGTCTATTATGATTATGTGTGGTTTCTGCAGGGAAGGAAATATTTCTTTTCCTGACCTATAGCTAGGTTCATGGCTCAGGCCCCTATCACAAAAGACAGGTTAACAAGAGAAAAGCATACAAATTTATTTTATGTAAGCTTTATGTGAGATAGTAACATTTGGAAATGACCCCAGGAATCAGAAAAACTTGTATTTTTTATGCTTAGGTTTGATAGAGAGTAGACAGTTGTGGGAAAGTGCAACTGGACAAAGGGGAAATTATCTTAATGATAATACAGTGGGGAAACTTAGCAAGGCATTTTTTCAGATTCTTCTAGGCATCTTTTTGTCTTGGGATCCTGTTTTCCAGGTATAGGGAGATGTGAGTTAGGTTGATATAAATGCTAGAAATCAATTTGTTCATTTATGCCTTTCCAGTGATCTGAATATTCACATTCTACTATCCTGGGTAGTATAGAATTGATAATTGGATATTCTCTAAGGAGAATATTATGACCTGATTGAGGAGAAAATTAGAAAATTCTTGCTCCGTTTTTTGACTTGCATAAGGAAGAAAGGGCAGGGGGATGATGAGAGTTACCTTCCTGCTTTTGCTGTTTTCTCAAATGCCAAGGTGATGTATTTTGAAGTCATGTGTTTTAAATCTCGTCAATTTTTATTACCTTAATCTCAGGATTGTTTTGCAGAATGAGCAATTAGAAACTTAAAGACCGGAGTAGAAAAAGTATTATTTTATTCTTGCACATTTCATTCTGAAGGTGAAGCCATTAGAATAAGGCTAATAAGGACATTTTGTGAAAATATTATTTAAAAGGAAAAATAAACTGTAAGCATTTCACAGAGATTAGGAAGATAAACTTTTAATTTGCATTTTATTTTATAAAATAATGAACTTTTGTGTATGAGAAACTGTTCAAGTTTATTTTTCTAAAGTTTGGGGGGAAATTGCTTTGAAAGATATATATAGGTGTGTTTCTATACATATATACACACACATATATATATATCTGTATATATAAATATATATCTATATATGATCTATACTCTAAGTGAGGGCAATAGGTATAGAAATCAAAGTATCCTTTATCACCAGAAGCTGAAGATCATTTTTGAGCTGAGCAATGTTAGGATTGTTTTTGATTGCAATCTATGCTATCCTTGTAATGGGACCTTTGGGATAATTAGTCTTTTGGTATTTAAACCTATGAAATGCGTGGTCATTCAAACATGAATCTCTGGTGGAAAATTAATAACAGTTTATTCAGTGACTGATTTCCTGGGTTATAATTGACTGACTATGAACAAATGTTTCAGCTATTGAGTAAACATCTGATAATACCAAATACAAACAGAATATTGGTGAATCAGAAATGCTCTGCTCTCTAATACATTGTACTATCTCTGTTCTTCTTGATGTAGATCATTATTCCATGAAATTGCAGAATGAAGAATCCTTTAAACTTTAGTCTGTTTGAATTTTAAAGACTTGTTTTATGTTTCCTATTGTTTATATGTTCAGAGTACATTCAGAGCTATCTATGAAATAGGTGTGAAATATGCTTGAAGTGCTTGATGCATTAAATTTGAAATAAGGTGACTGCTAAGTCATCATAAAATTTTTTAAAAATATGGCCTTTTCATAAGCACAAGCAATGAATCTTTTAGGGCTGATTTTCACTGTCTAAATCCATTTAGCTTTCAATTACTTAGAGATTCAGTGTCTGTTTTATGAATTATCCAGATTTACCTTTTATATCTTCTTACTTTTAACCTTTTGTTTATCTCACACAAAAATGAGAGCACAGTGGAATTTTAACTATTAGTTGTCAACTATGACAACTGACCTGCAGTTGTACAATTAAAAGTTGTCTCGTGTGATATTTTAAATAATATGTGAATCTCCTAAAAGCCATTATGTTTGCATCCGAAGAGTTTTAACAAAAACAAAAAATTTGAGTTTAATATACATATTTAAATTTTAATTCTAATTTCAGATTACACAAAAATTCTTGTTGACTATCATAAGCTATAAATTGGTATATGTCATAATAAAACATATCACTTCCACATCTTAGATACAATGACATGTGTCTATAGTCCCAGCTACTTGAGAAGCTAAGGCATCAGGATGTTTTGAGTCTAGGAGTTCGAATATAGCCTGGGAAACATAGTGAGACCCCTGTCTCTTTAAAAAAAAAAAAAAGGAAAAAAGAGAGTTTTAAGTTTTATACTAGAAAAAAGAAGTAAAGCTTATGTTACACATGCATATTAAACAGCTGCTGTGATTTAATATTACCAGAGGGGCCTTTTAGATGAAGATGAGATAGTGTACTGGCCCAAGGTCACACAAATGACATGGATGGTACTATTGCTTCTCTCCTGACATATATCCTGTGCTGCCTCAACACCATGATTAAGAATAGCAATGATTTGTTATTAAGAATAAACTGATTTTCTGTAATCCCAGTACTTTGGAAGGCCAAAGTGGGCAGATCACTTGAGACCAGGAGTTTGAAACCATCCTGGCCAAGATGGTGAAACTTTCTCTCTACTAAAAATACAAAAATTAGCTTGGCATAGTGGTGCATGCCTGTAATTCCAGCTACTTGGGAGGCTGAGGCAGGAAAATCACTTGAACCTGGGAGGTGGAGGTTGCAGTGAGCTGCGATTGTGCCACTCTACGCCAGCCTGGGCAAAAGAGTAAGACTCCATCTCCAAAAATAAAAATTAAATAAATTTATTCATTGGGCATTAATTATGTGCTCTTATTGTGAAGAGCAATTAGCATACATTCTTATTTAATATTCATAACAACCATATAATATAATTATTGCAATTTTTAACTTACAGATGAAAGAATGGAGGTGCAGGGAGGGTTAAATGACTTTCACAAGATCACACAATAATAATTGAGGGTCCCCTAAATTCAAAGCTAAGTCTTTCTAATTCTGATGCTTGTGCTCCTAATCTCTAAAATACTCTTATTAGTAGGACTGACTTCATCTCTTTGTGATAGGAGGCAAGATAAATCGTTAGGTCTATGTTGATTGATTTTTTACACTGTATTTCAGGGATAGAATGCAGTAAAACAATTTTTTTCCAACCTCTTTTTTGAGACAGAGGTAAAATAGCAATGTAGTAATTATTTTGTGCTGCCATATTAAAGTCATATCCAAATATAATTTGCTTTGAGGTCTTTTTATTTTCAGAGGAGACTCTGTTGAAAAAGTTATCATCTTAAGAGAATAAAAAAACCAGCAGAAAGGTATAGTAACTATGTTAAAGAAGGAACTGTTTTCCAGTGACTGTACCATTTCCACCCGCAATGTATGAGGATTCCAGCACCAACACTTGTTATTTTCTGTCTTTCTTATTATAGCCATGCTAGTGTGTGTGAATTGCAGAAGTTCTTGACTCTAGTTATGGGATGGGGGCAGAGGAAAGTTTGCAAATATAATTCATGAACCAGTAAAAATCATGTGGTTCCAGAGAGAGGTCCGTGGTTTTCATGAGAATATGAGAGTAGAGTATGACCTCAAAGAGCTTAAGAACAACTGCCTTTGTGTCTTATAAATGTAACAGAACTTAGATTTGCATGTTTTTCTCATCTTTCAACCTCAATTTGTCATCTTTCAAATAGTAATATATTTTAGCATTGTTCTCCTCTTTAGCAGGAACTATTAAGAATAACTGGTGTTTGTTTTTTACTGCTTCTAAGACAGGACATTTTCCAAATTATTAAAAATATTTTCATTTTTATCAATAGTTTCTTTTGTCCACCAAATCTCAGAGGTGGTATGTACTCGCTAGCGAGTCTACAGTCGACCGTGCTTCATGGGAAATATCAGTTCATCTAGATATTGATGTGATTCCTTTGAGTCATTGTGTAGAATCTCTGTGGACCCCTGCATAGCTCGGTTGAGAACTGATCAGAAAAACAAACTGTTAAGTAGGTATGAATTTAAAAACAAAAAAGCACACACATACACACCTGGTTTCTTCTTCTTCTTTTGTTTTTGAAAAGCAGGTAGTTTATGTGTTTTTTTTTTTAATGCTTAAAGAGTATTATTACAGTATACTATAATATACCAAGTATATTATATAGGTATATAGGGTGTAGAGGGCTTGTTACTGTAATACGTATACACACACACACACACACACACACACACACACACACACATATAGTATGATATAATGCTATATCCTAGTAATGGAAAACTCCATGTAGTGAACAACAAAAAATACTTAAGAATTACTAGTTAAGCTCATGTGCCCAGTATAATCTTATCAGCTCTGGGAGTATAGCAGTACACGTAATAGGCAAAAATCCCTGCTGTCTTCTTTTAAGGTGGCAATCCTAGTGGAAGAATAGAAACAATGCACTGAATATGTAAAATATATGGTATGCCAGATGATGATAAATGCTATAGAGTAAAATAAAGTAAGAAAGCAGGAAATGAACTACGAAGTTGATATTTGAACAAAACTTGGAAGGAGATAAAGGAGTCAACTATGTTGATATGTAGGAGGAAGCATTTTAGCAGAGAGAACAGAAAGTTCCTGAAGTGGAAATATTCCTGTTGGTGGTGAAGGAGGCTAGTGCAACTGGAAGAGAGTGAAAAAGAAGAGGATCACAGGGTGTGAATCTGTGGCACAGCAAGGCCCAGATTCTGATAGATCACCGTAAGGACTTCAGTTTTTATTCAGAAAGGCCCGGTAAACAAACTACAGCAGGTTTCTGAGCAGAGGATAACTTTCTGATGTGTTACAAGTGGAGAGTAGCCGGTGGCAGGAAAAGTAGGGGCTGAAGCTGGGTAACCATCTGGGTAATGACGGCCACGTGGATTAGCATATTAATGCTGTATACTGAGGTCATGATTCAGACTAAGAATTTTTTTAAAAAATGAGATAAGATTTGCTAAGAGATTATATGGGAGTTTTCAGAGAAAAAGAAGACTTGAAATGACAGAATGTTTTTTATCTGAGCAATTGAAGGATGAAGTCGCCATTTACTGAGGTGGTCTATCTGCAACCAATTTGGGAGGGGCAGGGAGAGAGCTTCACTATGGTGCATGTTAAATTTGAGATTCTTATTAGATATGCAATATAGATGTTAAATATGTCATTAAATTTACAAGCATGATGTTCAATTGTGAGATTAGCCTAGAAATAATTATTTGGTAGTGTTAAGCTTAGACTGGCATTTGAAATAAATGTTCTAGATTAATCCATCAAGGGGATAAGAAAAGAATCTAGGACTGATCCCCAGGGCACTGTAATATGAAGATGTTGGGGAGATGAAGAGAAGCCAGCATAGAGACTGAAAAACAACCTTAAGGAATCAAGAGCACCGGGAAAGTAAGGTATCTTGGAATCCACTGAAGTTATTGCAAAGAGGATGAAATGATGTGAAGTACTGCTAAATCTTCTCAGAAATGCTGAATCAACTTTTGATAATTAAAAAAAAACTTCAAAGCCCACATGTCTACATTATTGCATGTAATATCTAAACATTTTTACCGATTCTTTTCATTTTTTGTATTATTAACGTATACTTTCTGTGAACCAAAGTTGCTACTTGCACCTTTGACAAAGTGCAAATTGAATTGTGCCAGTTTTACTTGTGTGTATTTGATGCATAAGACAAGAAGGATTCTAAGCCCCATTTATACTGCTAGGAAGAAATTAATGAGTATTTTCAAGTTCCTTGTTTGGTCACTTAATTGGCTGTGTGACAAAGAGCTCTGTGGTGCATGTCAAACAACTTTCAGAGTCCTCTAATGATTTGTGCTTTGCTTGACTTGTGATACTATTCTGTGTGGCCTGTCAGGCTGGATATCCTTGTTAAAGTGGCTGGAATAAATTGGCTAGCAGTGTGCATACAATGTAGTATATTAACTGCAGCAACAGGGAGTACTTTTAACAGCTCTTTCAAGAGATTTCTATGTTTGCCCATAAGCATCAAAGCCAACCCAAACTTTCATTTAATATAATTAAAAGGACATCTGAAAGTAGTTTGAATCACAGCAGGTTCTTGTGGTTTGGTAACCCTTTGTTAAAACCCTGTGAACTTAATATATTTCACAGCTTGATAAATCTGCACTTGATTTATGTCAGTAAGAGAGAAAATATAAATCTGCACCCTGCATGTTTCTGGTGCCCTAAACCTATTGTTAAAAGACATTGAGATCAAAGAAAGTGACTTCCATCTACAAAACCAGAATACTATAGTTTCTTTTTTAGATAAAGAATGGTTATAAGAATTCCTTTCTATAAGTTGTAGACATTAAACACTGCTACACACAAAGCAATCATTGAATCAAAAGTAAAATCATATATAATGTAAGCAGAGTAAATCATACAGGTATTGCTGAAGAATGTGAATAAGTCAATTCGTAAATCCAATGGTTTAAAACCTTCCAAAGGACAGTGACAGATGTTCATGATGGAGATTCTGCCTTGACGTGGAAAGAACATCATTCTGGGAATCTCTCATGATTCCCCTGGCAAATGTGTCAGGTCAGTTAGAAATGGCTGCTTTAGAAAGCCATTTCTGCCTCCTCCGTTTCTCACGTTTCCTGTAAACAAACAAATGTTCCAGCTGCAGTTTGTATATACATGGTTTTTGAATGCTTCAGGAAGTAATTCTAATGAGGGTGTGAAAAAAGTGTCTTTCTGATTTTAAATAAAATGTTTTCATCTAAAACAAAAATATTTTCTCTCTGCTTTGCATCAGCTTGTATTCTTTTCTCTCATTTAATTTTCTGATCAAAGCCTGGGCCATTATATAATTGTAAAACTGTTTACCTAAAGTCCATTCTATGCATCCGTGCTTTCTGAATATATGTTTACCTTCAGAAAAGTTTTAAATACATAGAATATAGATATGATTTCTATGTAAACTCAAGATAATACACATCAATTAACTTTTCTATTTCTTAATTAGCTTGGTGATTACATAGCTAACCAGGAAAAAGATATTTAAAACAGCATTACAGATTTAAGACCCTACTTTCTGAAACTGTCATTAACTTTTTGGGTACAGGTTAGAAAAGAAATGGAAATTTTAAAGTGCAATTTGCAGTAAAGTAGTTGTCTGATGGCTTAGAACCAAACAAATGATTGTTTAGGATTGCTCCCAACAGAGTTACAACTTTTATATTTTCCTCCGTCTAATGTATGAGTTTTGTACAGCTGGTAGTAACAGAAACTTAGCTTTGGTAGCTTAAACAAACCAGGGCTTTATTCTTGCACATAAGAAATGCAGATGAAGCAGTCCAAGATTAGCTTGAAAACTGCATGAAATCATCAGAGACCAAGGCTTCATCTGGTTTTTTGCTCCATTATCTTTAGCGCATGGGTATCCATCCCCAAGATGACAAGATGACTACTTAGTTTCCAATCACCATATCACGCTGATCTTCTAAAAGGAAGAAAGAAAAGGATAAGTACCAAAGGATTTGTTCCTTTTAGTACTTTCCAGGAGTCTCTCCCATCTATTTCTTTTTACATCTCATGGGCTACCCTATTTGCATGCTTAAATACTTCATTAATAGGTGTGGCTTTGTAGCTCGGCATAGTTTCCATTGATTCTGTGCCTAACACAAGAGGGATATTGGGCAACTAGCAGTCTCAGATGCAAAGAAAAAGCTTTTTCTTTTTCTTATTTAATAACGCACAGTGATATCCAGTTTTAATATAATAACCTACCATAGATTTATGACAATACAAGGGTAACTTTTGAACCCTAAATATATATTAAAATATTCTGTTTGTTCTGTTAGTCATAGTTTGAGATTAATCATTTTGTCTAAAAAAATACTTTTAAAAGCGATTTGAAACTATTCTCAGATTGCATTTTTCTACTTTTTAAGTAATTTTTTGAATAGCTAATGTAGAGACATGGTATAAAATTGAAAAGGTAGAATAATACCTGTTTCTCCTTCCCACTGGAACCTCTGCATTGTTAACTCCAGGGCATACCACTGACATTGTTGTCTATTTCAGTGGCACCTCTTTGCGGTTGCCTAGTTCAACCCTGCCTGTCTCATTTCTCTCCACAGTCTTTCAGCTGCCCTTTTCCAAAGCATGATCACTGTTAGTGTTCTTTTTTTGAGATGGAGTTTCGATCTTGTTGCCCAGGCTGGAGTGCAACAGCACGATCTCAGCTCACTGCAACCTGTGCCTCCTAGATTCAAGGGATTCTCCTGCCTCAGCCTCCCGAGTAGCTGGGATTACAGGCATGTGCCACCACGCGTGGCTAATTTTTGTGTTTTTAGTAGAGACAGGGTTTCTCCATATTGATCAGGCTGGTCTTGTACTCCCGACCTCAAGTGATCCGCCTGCCTCGACCTCCCAAAAGTGCTAGGGTTACAGGAGTCAGCTACTGCATCCAGCCCACTGTTAACTTTTTAAATATCTTAGCAGAGAAGACTATTTTTACTCACATCTATATTTTGACAATGTTTCTTTATAAATCTTGTCATACAATCACAAAGCAGTGTTGTTCTCCTTGCCTAGAATAAGGACTTTGAGGGTAGATTGTGGCAGACCCACAAAATGGGGTAGCGTTCCGCCATGGAAAAGAGTAAATGTGTCCTCAGGATCACAAACTAGATTAAGGTCGTGGTTTGTATCAACAAAATAACTTAACTCTTCATCAGTAGGAAATCAGTTGAATAAACTACTAAACTAAATAACAGAATACTTACTAGCCACAGAAACAGTGAGATAGAACATGTATTGACTTAGAAAGATAGGTGTGATACATTTTCAAGTAAAAATAAACAAGCAAGCAAAAAACAACAGATAACAGCATTATTGTACGGACTGAGTTTGCTCTTACAAATGTGTAAATATTTGCAGGTCTGGAATATCCACTGTAAACTGTCAAAAGTGATTCTTTTTGTATGGAGTTACAGTGTTGCTCTATAAATGGAATTTCAGGTTTTACCATATATACTTCTGTGTTTTAAAACTGTTTATTAAAATGTCCATTTAAAACTAATAGATATTACTTTTGGAACAGTTTTAGATTTGTAGAAAAATTGATCAAGTCTTATAGAAAGTTCCTGTATACCTCCCATTGACGTGAACAGCTTCCTCTATTGTTAACATCTTATATTAGTATGGTATAGTTGTAATAATTAATGAACCAATGTTAATATATTGTTATTAACTGAAGTCCACAGTTTATTCGGATTTCTTTATTTATTATCTATGTCCTTTTTCTGTTTTAGGATCCTATCCAAGGTATCATATTACATTTAATTGGCTCTGCTAGGCTATGGCAGTTTGTCAGACTTTTCTACAAGTATGTCCTTTTCAAAGTTTGAAAAATATATATTTTTTATCTAAAAATAGTAAACATATACTTTAAGAAAAGCGTAGATTCATTCATTCATTCAGGCAACATTTGTTGAGCTCATTCAGGCACTACTTCAGGTGCAGTGATTCAGGGGTGAAAACAGGGTTTCTGTCTTCTGTCTTGTAGGGCTCACACCATAGTTCAGCTGGCTGGAGTTTTGGAAGAAAATAACCAGTAAATCATCAGTCAATAAAAGTAATAAAAAAAGATGGCAGAAATGCTATTCAAAGAATTAAAACACAGTCATATGAGTAAGGCTGCTTTATTTAGTGCAGATCAGGGAAGACTTTCTAAGGAAATGCTAGGCAATTCAGCAATGTGACACTACCTGGAGAAGAGCACTCCAAGATCAAAGGTCACCCAAGGCAGAGATGGTCAAGTAACAAAGGGTTGGAGATTTCAGGGAATAGAAAGAAGACAAATATGCCTGAAGCAGTGGGTTGAGAAAGAAGGCTATGGACAAAAGTCAAGAGTCTGAATGCTATTAAAAAACCTTTCACCAGGGTCATGACGTAGTTTTGCAAAATGACTTTCGCTGAAAACTTTGTTTTCCTCTGATTCTTATAGCTTCAATTATTATCTTTGTGTAGGTGATAAAAAAAAAAATAACCAACTGCTTTACACACTGCCAAATTCTTCTGTTAATCAATTCTACCTACTGCCTGAGTAATGTTTTAAAAATGCAAATCTGATGGTGACTTGACCCTACTCAAATTGTTTATTACTCTCTTTTGCCCTTACAGAAAAAAAAAATCTGTTTTTGAACTGCAGTGCTTGAGTGTCAGACTCCCGCTGCTAATTTCCCACACCTTTAACTGGCTCCTCCTCGGATCCTACGCTACCAGTTCGTGCCTTTGTACCTTTATAGTCACAGTTCCTTCTGCTTGGATTAATTCTAGATTTGCTTTCCTTTCTCTTTCTCTTCATTCCAGTAACTTTGACTTAACCTGTCAACACCTACTTCATATGTCAATTACTCTAAGGAAGAATTCTTTGTCCCACTTAGTCTGGATAAATGACCTCTTAGGTGTACTTATAACACTCAGTTTTCCTCTATTACAGCAATTACCAAGCTGTATTTTAATGTCTCTTCACTCCTCTATCACTAAGCTGCTTGGGAAGGAACAGTGCCACTTTTACTTCTATTTCTTCAGGACCTTTTAAATTGTACTTAGCACATATTAAGTGGTCTCTAAATATGTACTGTTTAACTGAAGCTCCAGGCTCGAATTTCCAGTTGCCTACTAGTACGTCCACTGCAGCAGAAATTCTGACAACACTTTTCAACACTCGCTATTGCCAATTCCTCTCCGTTCATTCTCTCTTAAATTCACCTCCTCAGGCTTGTGTCCCCACTACTCCACTGAAACTGCCCTTGTTGAGGTCATTAATGACTTCTAAATGCTGCTAAACCAACAGTTGGTAGTCAATCCATACCTTACTTGATCAATTAGAAACATCTAACACAGGTGATATAATTTCTCCTTGATATAATATCTTCAGGACAACTCCCTTGATTTTTCTCCTACCTGATTGACACTTCTTTCCAGTCTTCTTGGCCGGTTCCTCCTCTTCTCCTCCAACCCTTATGCTTGGACTGCCCTCTAGCACAATAGTTAGACCTCTGGTCTTCGCTTTGTACATTCACAAATTGGTAATCTCATTGATTTAAATACCACCTATATGCTTATGACTTACAAATATTATCCATGGCACAGACCATTCTCTTAACCTCCAGAATCAATTTTCCAGCCAATTTCTCAGTATCTTCACTTTGTTGCTTAATAAACACCCCAAACTTTCCATATCTGTAGCTGAATTCCCAGTCTTCACTTGCACACCATTCTTCACATCTCAACTGAAGTGGCTGAGTCCCACCTCTACTGTTTCCTTTTGCTTTACTCCAAACACATGCTATTTTAAGGTTTTGGACCACACAAACCTTCAGAAGTTCCATTTGAAGACTTTTATTCTGGTTGTTCCCTCTGATTGGAATGTTACTCTTCAAGATGCCTACATGGCTTACTCTCTCAATTCCTTTGTCTTTTTTGAACTGTAACCTTTTCAGTGATGCCCATCTGTACCATCCTATTTGAAAGCCACCCTTTCTCCCAACACCATCCCTGATTCTAGATCCACCTATCCTATTTTATTTTACACTGTACCTTGCACCTTCTAAAAGTATATGGTTTATTATTTGCTTCCCTTGCCAGAATGTCCAGTTCTAAGGTTATTCTTTCTCTGCTTTGTTAAGATGTATCTCAAAAGTCTAGAACAGTGTTGGCATATGTTAAGTACTCAAAAAATATTAATTAAATGAACTGATATCCTGCTTTTGAAGTAATGATACATGAAATTGTACTGATTGTTCCTCAAAATCTGTATCACTGTGGTTTTTCTTTTTGTCTTACAATGAAATCACTGTGTTACCCAGAACAAAAATGATAACAAAATGTTATTATTTTTAGTTCAAGAAGAAGAATTTTTGGATGCTTTCATGATTATTTTTGAAACTAAGGGAACCCTCTTTCCGTCTGTGATACCACACTCTCTGACTGCTTACTCTTTCATCTTCATTGTCAATTATTCTTACTTCATTTTCCCCTCTATTTTGTGAGTGTTTATCATCAATTCTTCTTCCTCTACTCAGTTTTTCTGGGTAATTTCAGACATTCCAATGACTTTAATAAACCTACTTAAATTTATGATGCATACACTGTATTAGGCCATTTTTGTGCTGCTGTAAAGGAGTACCTGAGCCTGGGTAATTTATAATTTAATTTATAAATTAAAATTTGCTTATGATTCTGCAGGCTGTGCAAGCATGGCACTGGCATCTGCTTAGCTTCTGGGGAGGGCTCAGGGAGATTTTACCCATGGAAGAAGGCAAAACAGGAGCAGGCACATCACATGCAAAAGCAGGAATAACAGAGAGAGTAGGGTAGGTGTCACACACTTTTAAACAAACAGATCTTGCAAGGACTCACTCACTATGGCAAGGACAGTGCCAAATCATGAGGGCTCTGTCCCCTGATCCAAACACCTCCCACCAGGCCCCACCTCCAACATTGAAGATTACAATTCAACATGAGATTCAGAAGGAAAAATATCCAAACTACCTCATGATCTGTATGTGAAGATCAGATATCTTATGTAAGCTTCAGACCTATCTAGATGCCAATAAGATACAGCCATGCATTACCAATGAGGATACATTCACAGAAAACCAGACACTGCACAGTCTAACTCATAAATGGATGTTGAACAATGAGAACACATGGACACAGGGAAGGGAACCTCACACACCAGGGCCTGTTGGTGGGGTTGGGAGAGCTAGGGGAGGAGTAGTAGGGGGTGTGGGGATTGGAGAGGGATAGCATTAGGAGAAACACCTAATGTAGATGACAGGGGGATGGATGTAGCAAACCACCATGGCATGTGTATACCTATATAGCAATCCTGCATGATCTGCACATGAGCCCCCAGAACTTAAAGTATAATAATAATAATAATAAAAGGAAATAGCATAAAAAAAGAAATGCCTCATTTTGTTGTTATGCAGGATATACTTACGAAAACCTAAATGGGATAGCATATTACACGTCTAGTCTGTATGGTATAGCCTCCTGCCCCTTAGGCAACAACCCCATACAGCATGTTATTGTACTGAATACTGTAGACAATTATAACTCAATGGTATTTGTGTATCTAAACCTAGAAAAGATACAGTAAAAATATAGTATAAAAGATAAAAGCTAGTACACCTGTATAGGGCAGCTCCATTTTAATCTTACAGGACCAACATGGTACACAAGGTCCATTGTTGAGCAAGACATCATCATTCAGTGCATGACTGTATATTGGCTTCAAAGTAGGCAACCTGAATTTACTGTGTTACTCATACTCTCCACCCACACATATACTCTTATACCCACCCCAAATTCTATGCTTTGTGCTTCTTTCTTTTTCTCATCAACTGGCTTTAACTAATCAGCAAATCATTTTAAATATCTTCAGATTAATTTCTGTTTTTCTTTTTCTCCAGAACCAGAACTCATGGATTTAAGGCCTGTTTCTATTCTATGTTAGCTAATTATTAGCCTTTAGCAAGTTGCTTAACTTCTCCGAGTCTCAGTATTCTCACTGTAAGATGAAGATAATAATAAATTCTACCTCTCTGGGTTATTGTGATAATTAAAGTTGTTAATACATGTAAAGCATTCATGTCAAGGTCTTGAATGCACTCCACAAATATTAACCATTACTGTATATCACTCTATTACCTTACATGTTTTTCAGTGACTATTTGTCACTTTTAGGAAGAATTGTACATACCTTAACATAGTCTGCAAATGTCTTTGAAATCTAGCCTTCACTTACCAGTCTTGCCACTGAACCCCTTATACTCTTTGCTCTACCATAAGGAATTTGTTTTCAGTTCTTTCACAGCGCCTATTCTCTTTCACCTCTGTGCCTACAAATACACACTCTACCCTTTGCCTTTGTTCAGTGTTGAGTTTGTACCCGTTGTTTGTACCCACTGTACGCTTTGTTCAGTGTTGAGTTTCAGCTTGGAATACTCCCACTTCACGGAGCTTTTCCAACACAGAGCTTGAACCCTATGTTTCCATCATTATAATGCTTGCCATGTTGGATTTTAATTACTGGTTTAATTGCCTGGCCTCACTATATTGCTACTACCTTGAGGAAAGGGAGAACATCTCTGACTTTCTTGCTGCATCCCAGTTGACTGCCACATTGAAGATGCTAAATTAATATTTGTTGAATGAATATTGAGTTAGCAAGAAATTTGAATTAGGTCTATAGATCCATTTAATTCCTGTAACATGATAGAGATTTATTTGACAGCATTCGGTCATTTTACTCTAAAGTAGGATTAAAAAGTGATACAATCAAATACAGTTTTGAAAAAACAATGCTTAAAAAAAAAGAGGAAGTCTCTTAAAGACACAGTCTGTTCTATGAAGTTTTAGTTTCACCTTGTTTTACTCTTAAAGGTCCTTATTACTGTATTAAGGTCACTTGTGTTATACGACCTAATTTTAATTAAGACTTGAAAATGCCAGCACTTCACTGTAATATAAAAGGTAGTTCAGAGATTAGTAGTTTTTATATACTTAATAATATTAAATGACAGTGGTTATAAAAAGCACCTTAGGTTTATTGATCAGATGTGTAAATATCAGTCACTCAACTCGACTTGTAATAAAAAACCTGCAAGTTATAAACTGTTTTGAAGACACTTCTAACACTTGACCTTTACATTTTGATTTGAATCAATATCTAAATGCAGATTGGAGTACAATGTGTCCTATTCAGTAATGATTTTAAAGTTTTGCTTCACTTTACCTTATTCTCAACTGATAAACTTTATATCAAGGAGTCAAAAGTAAAGAATTAAAGAAAATTTTGTTATTATTTCAAGTTATAAATCAATGGATACTATTTTCGTCTATCTATCTACAATGTATACATTCAGAAAGCAAGAAGTGGGAGCAGAGACCTGAAAACTTATTTCTCTTCCTTAATATATCCTGAGATTTAGATATGAAGAAAATATTTAAATGTAACTGTATATATAATATAATAAAAATAATATTAATATAATAAAACAGCATCATTCAGCATGATTATGGTATATATTGATAAAGACGTGATGGCATCCAGGAAAACATTAAACAAATAATAAAATATAATTTATATTACTAGGCCATTTTTCAAAAGAATTTAAGCAATTTAGTAGTGTAAATGTATTTATTACTATGAAATAATTGCTCTCAACTTTCAAATGGGCTGCTTAATACCAATTTGCTTTTTTCTTTTATCATCATCAACTTGCTTGTTATGTACTTTAGCCTTGGATTTCCTCTTCAGAGTCAAAGAAAAATTATTCATCTTTTAGTGTCTAACTCAAAAATAAACATTTTCTGGGATGTTTTTATGGTCTTCCCCAGCAAGAATCTATTACTTTTGTACTGTATGCTATGGGTTTCCAGATCTGTCTTGTGCTGGAGCATAGGTAAGTTGAAAGCAAACTCCATGTTTTTCTTCTCTAACATCATTCAACAGTGTCTTACCCCTAGTTCTTTGCACATCATACAGATTTAATGAAATCTTATTAAATTAAATAGGAAACATTATGGAAAAGTTTTTGTAAAATATATGTCTTTTTCTTACTGAAAGTGTCCTGTATTCACTACAGTAGCCTGTGGTTCAGTTTTTCTTCTTCTGGACTCTGTCATCTTAACTTCCTCTCGTTCACCCTACTTCCCTCCCAAATTATGGTGATATCTGAACACTTAATTCTCTCCGAAGTCTTTTGAGGCCACAGGGCAAAAATTAAAGAAATAAAAAAGAATGCTTTCAGGTTTTCTATTGTATATAATGTCATTAATAATTTGACAATAAAAGCAAGCTATCTTTGTGTGATAAATATTGATGAATACCCAAAAGATATCACGGCACTAAACTTTACTCTGGGAAAACGCAAAACATAATCTGTTCTCTGAGGATATCATAGTCTAGTGAGATAACCAGAAACCAGATACAAATATGGATAATTTTGTTAAAGATAAATAAATACTAAAATGGGAGCCTTCTGTGGTCTGACTGCTTGTGTCTCCTCATAATTCATGTGTTCAAACTTACTCCCTGGCATAGTGGTATTGGGAAATGGGAATTATTGGGAGGTGATTAGGCCATGAGAACAAAGCCCTCATGAATGAATGGTATTAGTGTCTTTACAAAGGAGGCCCAAGATAATTTATTTCTCCCTTCTACCATGTGAGGATGCAGAGAGTGAGACCCCACCAGACACTGAATCTGCAGGTGCCTTGATCTTGAGCTTCTCAGCTTCCAGAACTGTGAGCAATAAATTTCCATGGTTTATACAATTGTCCAGTCTGAGGTATTTTGTTATAGCAGCCCAAATGGACTAAGAACCATTGTGGTATTGAATCTCTGAATTGAGACTAATTCAGGAAGTATTGGCTGGTTAATAAGTTTTATCATTTCTAGTTATTTTTTGCTCTTATACTCATCAAACTAATAACTTCAGAGATTTTTATTTTTGCTGATATGAAAATGGAGAAAACTGACCTACCTATGAATTATCCTGCATGGCAAATTTCTCAGCCAAGAGTTATGAAACACTACTTTTGGCTCTTGTAAATGAGACAGCGTCTCCTCCTTCATGAATCTTGCCTTCTGTCCAATGGGAGGTTTCAGATAGTTGTGCAGGTAAACAAATATATGAGACATCTTTCCCTGATGACATATGATACGAAGAAAACAAAATAGGGAATAGAGTTAAGAATGGGGGAATTCCCCCCTAGTTTTGCTAACAATGGAAGACTTCTTGGAACAGATGATATTTTAGCTAAAACCTGAATGAGCTTATGATTTAAAAACTTGTCAGCAAAAGAAAAAAAAATGCCATGGTGGTAAAGTTATACATCTTTTCATAAGGCATTCCTTCTATTGGAGTATTTATTTTTATGGTTTTCAAATGGAGGAAGATGGGTAACTAAGTTTTCCAGATGATTCTACTTACCTTCATAGTTTGATATCTACTGCTCACCTGGGTAGAAATGCCACTCATGTGTTTCTCACCATTGATTCTTTCATGTATTCTTGCTGAGAAATCTTAGGCTATTTCACAAATACATCGTCTTGGAATAGTGACAAATGTTGTCATTGCAAAGATATGTATCAGTTTTTCCCAAAGGTTTTTGCAGAAGTTATAACAAATAAGTAAACTCTGTATTTTGAAATCTAGAAAATATAATTATAAAGTGTATAACATCCTTAATGAATAGATTGAAATTATATGCTATGAGTAATACTCATCAACTGAGTTTGCCTAAGGTCTGAATTTAATGATAAGGGTCCCAATAATGTTGCGTACTGTAAACATATATCTAGTAGGATATGGTATGTCTATAATTCTGGTGTTAATCAAATAACTTTTGGCTCTTTCCCATTTATATTTGACTTTTAGAAACAGACAAAAGTCACTGAGAGTTTAGTCAGCATACTGTATAATGAAAAGGATAACACCCGCTGCTACCTATTCTCAAATTGAAATATAATGAGTCTTATGTTGAGCTTATGAAAATAATGCAAATAAGTAGTTTGAGAAAAAAATTATTTTGTGACCAGATGTCATAGTGTGTGAATAAAATATACAATACATAAATGTATAAGGAAATCCAAATATAGGTATTCATTGAGGAGTTGTAGTTACTGAATTGACCTTCATTTAGCTGGTAAAGGGACATGTCAGCAAGCTTTGGAAAGTTTAAATAATTTATAATTGTAAAACTTCTAAGATGAACTTAATTGTGCTGTCTCACTAGCAGAAAAGGGGTCAGTTTATTCAAGTCTCTAAACAACTCATTAGGAACTATTTAATATACGTGTTGCCTTTCCTCTCCAATTCCTCAAAGCTTCAGGTAGTATAGTCTTCTGTAGTTGTGTAAGATACCAAATTATGAAGATTGCATTATTGAAAACTTACTCCTTCCAGATCTGAATTCATTGTGGCTATTTAGCAATTATCAGATATGAATTGTGCTTACTAAGTGAAAACTTCTCTTCTTCCTGCACTGGACTGTAATATCAAGTGAAAGTAAACATAAGGTTACATCTTGAGCACTTGTTATGAGCCAAACAACTTTCTGAGATGATTATATTATCATACCAAATTTGTAGATGGAGTGTAGAGTAGTTAGGTAACTTGCCCAACGTCACACACTCAAAGGTGCTGTGCAGATACAATTCAGCAGATGTAGTTCCGAATCCCACACTCTCATTTTAGAACTACAGCATACTGTCTCTCGATCCTTATATTAACATTTCCTTGCAGTTATACTTAAGCAATTGTGAACAGGTGTGTTTTTGAGCAGACTAAATAAATGTTAGATTGGTGTCATAACCCAGAAGCTCCTAGGTTTTGGGGCCACATTTTGAGTGTGTTGCTTCTTAGTAAATTTGGCAATTGTTTTGGGCTTTAGTAGAAAGCTTCCCTAAAGACTGCCTTATTTTGAAGAATACATTTGTTGAAAACTTGTAACTATGAAAATGTATTGCACCTTGTACTTTTTAAGTTGGAAAACTAAGATAAATTGATAAATGGTGCCTTTGATTTATTTGCTGTCAATTCAGACATACAAAGTTTTTTAGATAAAGCAGTCTGTTGTAAACAGGTTCCTGAATTTGTTCATTAGTTCATACACACACACACACACACACACACACACACACATGCACACACGCACACACACACACACATAGTCTTTTATATATACACATACATATATACAGTCATATATATATATTTAATGGAGTCTTTCAGATTTTCTGTATATAAGATCATGTCACTGCAGACAGGGAGAATTTTACTTTTTCATTTCAATTTGGATGCCTATTATTATTACTACCTAATTACTCTGGCTAAGGACTTCAAGTACTGTGTTGAACAGTGGTAAGAGTGGGCATCTTTGCCTTGTTTTTGATCTTAGACGAAAAGCTTTCAGATTTTCATTGTTCAGTATGATACTATCTAAGAGCTTTTATACATGGCCTTCGTCATGTTGAGGTAATTTCCTTCTGTTCCTAGTTTGTTGAGTTTTTATCGTGAAAGGTGCTGAATTTTGTCAAATGCTTTTTCTGCATCTATTAAGACAATTGTGATATATTTTATTCTATTAATGTGGTGTACCACAGTCATTGATTTTTATATGTTGAACTATCCCTGCCTCTAGGGATAAATTGCACCTGATCATGATTTATATATTTTTTCTTAAGTGCCATTGGATTTAGTTTGCTAGCATTTTGTTGAGAGTTTTTCCATCTGTATTCATCAGGGATATGGCTTGCAGTTTTCTTTTGGTGACTTAGTCTGGCTTTAGTGTCAAAGTAATGCCAGCCTTATAAAAAGGTGTTTGGAAGCATTCTCTCCTCTTCTATTTTTTGGAGTTTGAGAAGGATTGGTGTTAATTCTTCTTTAAATGTGAAAAAATTGGTAGAATTCACCAGTGAAGCCATGTGGTCCTGAGCTTTTCTTTGTTGGGAGACTTTGATTATTGATTCAATCTCCATATTAGTTATAAGTCTACTCAGACTTCCTATTTTTTCCTGATTTAGTCTTGCAAAACATTCTTGGAACGTTCTTGGAGTTGACCATAGTTGTTTCTTTTTCCTTTTATCTCATCTCACATTTTTTAAATTATTAAAATAAAAGCAACTAAGGACATAACAGAAATATCCCCAATAAAATTCTCCCTGAGGTAAGATTTTAATTATTATAAGATTATTAACTAATTATTAAGATTACCAGCAGCTAAAATGTCTGCTCCATAAAGAACAGGCATAATTTCTGTTGCACTTGGGATTTTTAGAGCATTTCTAATGAATTCACAGGATCACCTAATCCCTGAAAGAATAGTTCTTTACACTGAAGTGGTCTATGTTCTCTGTTTGGCCTCAGAAAATATCTAAAGTTTTTTTTTTTCTTTTGGTTTCCTATCTGGCACCTCTTTTTTTGGTATATCCTGTTGGCATTGACCTTATAGAGAACTTCCTGGAAAGCGGATCATTTTGCTGTGACCCAGAAATACTTTTGTCTGGCTATTAGGTCATGCTTTATACCAGGAACAAATGACGGAGCTAAGCACACTATATGAACATGTCCAGTGTTTAAACTCATGACAGACTTTTTCGATTTGTGTTTTCTTTTAGAAAATAATGCAAACCGTGCAAGTTGTGAGTAGGATTATTTTACTTAAAAGTATAGTGATGTTGATTTTTGGCCAAAACTTGGAATGGCTGGGAAAATATCAAGAAAAACAAATTTATCAAAAGGCAAATTAGTTTTTGAAGCTGGTGTTAATTGGCAGCCAAGGTGTTTCATTATGAAGCTGAATTTTTAACAGTTGTTACTTGGTTACTATGAAAACACCAGCCAGAAGAAAACACTGCAGTGTAAAGGGTATTTCTCTGGTCTCTCCCAGCCCCTCTGCCAACGTGTCAATAATGTGAGACCTGTTTTAAAACACTTACATGCTGCCTAGAAACTATGCCTCTGTTGTCTGTTTATTCAAGTTTATTTCTGGATTAGATGCATATTTCATAATGAATGGATTCAGGGATGTTCACCTTGAAGCTGCAGGTGTTGTATTTTTCTATTTTGTGCTTCTCTCTGTTTGAATGAAACCCAAGACCTTATTGGGAGAACTGTTTTTCTTTGTAACCTACAGCATAAAGCAAACCACAGGAAATATATAAATTGTAACTACAGAGATGATTCTTTTGGATGAAGCAATGAGAATTGTAGTGCTTTGTCTCTATGTGTGGGTGTATCTACTGCTGATTTTTTAAAAGATAAAACACCTGAGGACTGTAGGTAGTAAGATTCAACTGTGTATTCCCCTCCCTGATTGTAAACAGCATGAAGAAGGTTTCTCTTTATACATAACATATCCAAAGCCCCTGGGAGTATGTATGCTTTGATATTTTCCCCATTCTGACATTTTACTAGCTGGCTAAAAAACGAATAGGTTTGCTATGTGAGTCATCAACCTATAGGCAACAAATTCTTGGATTGTCCTATCTATGGTCATCCTTTTAATCTCTGTTGTGTTCAGCATCCAGTTTTATGGTAACATGCAGAAAAAAAAAATTATTTTCTCTGAGTCATGTAGTAAAACTCTTGGTTTAAAATGTTGTCAACAGTTCCCCAGCCAAATAATTTAATTATGTGATCATAGTCTTATGGAAGCTTGTGCTATTGATTCCAAGAAGCAAGCATGGCTTTATTTGTTGTCCTTCAAAACAAAAACAGGTTTTCCTCTTGCTTTGTAAAGTCTCAGCTAGGGTTTTACAGAACAAAATAATGAATGCTTCTGCTGCAGCATGTCACAGGGGAGGCTGGGACAATACTGAACTCATGCACACTGCTGATCCTTGCTTGCTGGGCAACATGTACACCTGGAATTCTGACAGCTATGTGGGTTCACAAGAGACCTCTGTCATTCTTTTCATCCTCTTGTAGGCAATGGTCGAGACAGTTAACAACCTCCTTCAGCCACAAGCTTTGAATGCGTGGAGAGACTTGACTACGAGCGATCAGCTGCGTGCAGCCACCATGTTGCTTCATACGGTGGAGGAAAGTGCTTTTGTGCTGGCTGATAACCTTTTGAAGACTGACATTGTCAGGGAGAACACAGACAATATTAGTAAGTGGCCTTTGTTATCCAGAAGGTCCAGACACTCTTGTATATCAGAAGAGGGAAAAGAAAAAAGTATCTCTGGTGTCCCAGATATGAGTGATGCTTTATTTAAATGGAGATAAGTCATTCTTTTTCTAAAATAAGGCGAGTATCACCTGTCGTTGGCTTAAAAGAATAGAAAATCACGTGTGCTGTCCTTCTTAGGGCATTTCAATATTAGGTTCAACATTGAATGTATTAGCCTGAGATCACTTACGGTGAGGTTTGTTTTTTTAAAGGATTTTTATGTACATATTATACTATTTAAAATTTCATCCTCTTTATACAGAACTATTAGGAGATATTTCAGTTATAATGAGAATATCTTTGAATTACAATTTATAAAGAAATAAGTCATTTGAGGGAAGATGATAAAACAGTGTTTGATAATTGTGTTATTTGGCTTATACAGGATATAAATCTGTTTTTATTGTGGATTAGGAGTAGCTAACGGTTTTATTTCAGAAGTTATGATGGAGCTGTTTCAAATTTATTGGGCTTAAAGGTAGTTCAATATTGGTATGATAGCACAGTTCTAGATTATAAAAGAATTTTTACTTAATTTATAAAATAAAGATTTATTTTAAAACTTAAGACAAATGTATTAGAATTCGAGATTGCATTATAAATTTTAGGCTATATATATATTATTTAAATAATTTTAATAGCTTTAATTTGCATTATTTTGGCAAAATGCTAACAATATATTTTCTTAAATATTTTCATAAAGCATGACAAATAGAACAAGAATTCCAGTGTTTTGATTTCAGAAATACTGCAATGATTTAGGAAATTATTGTAGCTTAGGTGTCTTTCTCTATGAGCACTGGTATCTCTCTGATATTAACAGAATTGGAAGTTGCAAGGCTGAGCACAGAAGGAAACTTAGAAGACCTAAAATTTCCAGAAAACATGGGCCATGGAAGCACTATCCAGCTGTCTGCAAACACTTTAAAGCAAAATGGTCGAAATGGTAGGTTAGAGTTTATTTTTTAAGCTTGAGGAAATTAAACTTGCATCAACTCATTGCTTTTGGGCTTGGAATATTAAGTCCACTATTTAGGAGCTTTTCCCCCTTCCTCTTCCTACACTATTCTCTTTCTCCTCCACTTCCTCCTCTTCCTAATGTGCAGCACACCAATATTACAGTAATATTTATTCTACAAAATTGTCAATCAGATTTGGAAATTGTTCCATTTCTTTTCAGTAGCCAGAAACTTAAATATGAGGGAAATTATGGACACCAAAATTCAGAGGATCTGACATTTTTCCTCAAAAGAAAGAACCCTCACTGAATTTGCAGATTTTAATTGTAAATTGTTTTATATAAATTTTAGTTGTAATTTTAAAATTACATTTTTTTGGTTATTCGGCTTCTTTTTGAGAGTGTTTTTATGCTTTTTTTTTTTTTACAAAGCATACAAACATTTAAATGCAAGCAGATGATTTTGGAAAATGGAAGTATAAATATAATTAGCTTAATACTAAATTGAATACACTGAAAATAATTACAATTCAATAAATAATCTTATAAAGTATGTCCCAAAACTCACTAATATTAAAAACTGTTTAAATTTATACACATGTATATGGGTGTATATGTATGTGTGTGTGTATATATGTCTGTATGTATACATCTCCTCTAAAGTAGATTCCTCTTTCCCATATCTGTACATATATACATATGCATACATACACACACATACACACACACAAATATTCCTTTTTTTCCAAGAAAGGGGACTGTTTAGCCTGTCAGGTTATAGGAAGATGACTTCAATTCCTAGCAACCAACTTAATTCTAATATTTCATATTGCAGGGTGAATAGTTTTGAGCAAAGAAGACCCAGTTAATTAATATCAAGAAAAACAACTTACATTTGTTGCCATCAGAATAAAGTGGTCTGTAAATGTTTGAAATACTGTAAGACTAAACTTGGAAATCATTTTTATGTTACTCATTTGACTAATAATTTTTTTGAGGCAGCAGTAAGATTCAATAGAGCAAAATTAGATTCCTACATTAGCTTCCTAAATCATGTCCCTGCCTCTACTCTTTTGCCCTCCAACAGTATATCCTGTTGACAAAGCGTGCTTCCTGAAACATAAATCTGACCAGTTCATCTCCAGTTACACTTAGAATGAAATCTCATGACCTAACTAGGCCTTCCACGTGCTACCTGATCCACTTCCTTCCTGCCTCTTTTTTTTTGCATTTTTTTTTTGCCCTTTCTTCTTAGAAAGCAATTTTTACTTTTGTTTTGTTTTGTTTTGTTTTTTTGCATAGCAGCCTCTCTATCATTCACTTTTTAGAATAAATCTACCTCTAGGGGGAGAGTCTTCCCTGTCTGCTCTAAGGTAGACCACTCTTTCTCACTCTTTTCCCATTAGCCATGATTATGCCAATGTTTCTTCATAACATTTATTCACTTACCATTTTAAGAAATAACATTATTATTATTTTTTAATCTGCCTACTTACTGCCTGGGTCTCCCTCCAGGCAGTAGACATGTAGAAATATATTAGTCAAATTAAGTGTGCTCATTTATTTTATTGCTCACTAAATTAATGTATCATTGTGGGGTTTTTTGTGTTTTGTTTTGTTTTGTTTTAATAGAGAAGAGAGTCTCTCTGTGTTTCCCAGGCTGGTCTTGAACTCATGGCCTCAAGGAATCTTTCCACCTTGGCCTTCCATAGTGCTGAGATTGCAGGCTTGAACATCACACCCAGCCTGTTTTTGTTTGTTAAAGTCACATTTAAGCATTAATTTTGGAGCAGAGAATATGAAAGAATTGCCATTGACTAAGTGTGCTGATAACTTATGGTGGGCTGGCAAAATGACACTATCCAAGAAGTGGAAATTGGCATGAATTATCAGCCAATTATAAACCAATTAAAATTAAAGTTTTTAATGTCAGCAAGTAAAATATGTGGATATTCTTAATTTTAACCTTTCAAAAATCAGCATTTTAATGCCAAATCTAGAAGAAAAGAACATAATTAAATTATATGTTGTAACAGATAAGTATTTAGTGAATTACTATGATTTGCTCAGTACTGTATTAACACTTGCAGATTAGATAAGAATGCTCTCTTCCATTATGTAGCTCTCATCATAATTTCTTTGCTGGATTACTGAAATGATAATGGATATCTCATACAATCACTGAGAAGGCTGGAGAATCAGGCCCAGAAGATATACTAGAGCAAGGAGGCTGATAGCAGCCTATGCCGCATCACAGAATCATTGCTGTGAAATGTCACAGCTGCCACAAGTGAACTCTGTTGCAGTAACTGTGCCATTGATGCTGCTGCTATTGCTGTACCACTTACTGCTTCCTTGTATCACTAGCTCCTCATCTGATATCTGAGGCTACTGCATCTGATTAGATGCATCTAGCTGAGATGCCCAGAGCAACCTCTTCGCAATAAGCTAGGAAAGCAAGTATATGTCCATTTTGTCTCTATACATTCTGAAGATTAGGGAATTTCCCAAACATGGAGGTCAGATGTTGATTAGCCCTCCTCCTCTTCAAAAAAATCATTATTTTTTTTTCTATCTTCCCACATAACTCAATTTTTCTCCATTTGATTCTAAGATTCAGAGATAGGGACTGTGACGTCCTCATCTTAGTGACCGTAGTAGTTGGGGCCAGAAATAAGATACAGGACTTGACTTTGTAAAATAAGGAAAATGATACAATTTTTAAAAGCTTGTCAAAGGACAGTTCACTTCATAGGGGATTACTTTGAAGAGACTGTCATAAAGGGAAAAATAAGGTAGAAGGACTTGGTGACTTTGTGGAAACAGTGACCTTAATATAACATGACAACTGAGTTTTAAGACAGGTAAAGATTGTGAATTCTTGTGTGTTTTCCTTAAAATTCTAACTGAGATATCATTTACACACACTAAAATATACATTTGGCTTGAGGAAGCATTTAGCTTCAGAATTTGACAGTTGTATATACTTCTGTAATATCACCTAACGAAAGAAAATAAATCTCTTCTGTACCCAGAAAATTTTCTAGTGTCTCTTATAGTCTTTTCACCCCTCTCCTCACCTAATGAAACCTTCTTCTCATTACTATTTGTGTACACAAAATTTGCCAATTTTTAGACCTCATATAACTTGTATCATACTGTGTATATCATTTCCTGTCTGAATTAACCAAGCAAAATATTTTTAAGACTCACTCATGTTGTTCCATGTATCAATAGTTTATTTATTGATGCATGGTATATTCTATTATATAATATGCCATAATTTATTTATTCTCCTATAAATAATAATTAATTTGTTTCCAGTTTGGGGCTATTAAGAATAAGGATATATATCCACATATATTGTTGTGGATATATGTTTTCACTTATCTAGGAAAGGTAGATGTATGTTTAGTTTTATAAGAAATTGTCAAACATTTTTCTAAATGGTTTAGGTATTTTACACTACCACCAGAAGTGTACAAGAGTTCCATTTCTGTCGCATCCTTATCAACATTAGTGTGGTCAGTCTTTTCAATTTTAGAGATTCTTGTGGGTATGAAATGGTGACTCATTCTAGTCTTATTTTTCATTCCCTAATTGCTAATGATGTCAATCATTTTTAATGTGTCTAATGGCCTTTCATTTATTTTTTTAAAGTGTGTATTCGTGTCTTTTGCCATTTAAGGTGCTATTATTATTGGTTGGTAGATATGCTTTATATATTAATTAATCTTATTTTTAAATGTATTTCACTCTACTTATTTGTTTACATTCTTAATGATGTATTTTGATGGACACAAATTTTTGGTTTGATAAAGTTCAGTTTGCTATTTTATGATTAGTGTTTTGGGGTCTTATTGAAGACATCTTTGCCTTCCTAAAAGTTCAAGGATATTATTCTATATTTTGTTCTGGAAGCCTTATGATTCTGGTTTTTATGTTTAGGTGTACGATATATCTTAAATTTAGTTTTGAGTATGGAGTGATATAGGGATTGAGGCTCATTTTTTAAAATACTGACACGTAGTTGTTTTAGCACAATTTGACTTTCCTCTCCTCATGAATGACTTGGTGCTTTGGTTGAAATGAATGCTTGTTTTTTGTATGAATACATATTACATGGATTTAATTTCTTTATCTCATTAGTACTAACGAATTTAAGTAGAATGGACAAAGTAATCAGAATTTGCATTTACTTTAGGAGAGATCAGAGTGGCCTTTGTCCTGTATGATAACTTGGGTCCTTATTTGTCCACGGAGAATGCCAGTATGAAGTTGGGAACAGAAGCTTTGTCCACAAATCATTCTGTTATTGTCAATTCCCCTGTTATTACGGCAGCAATAAACAAAGAGTTCAGTAACAAGGTTTATTTGGCTGATCCTGTGGTGTTTACTGTTAAACATATCAAGGTAAGAAAATGGTGTGTTAACTTGGTTGTTCACATTATCTATATTTTTATAACACTGAATATTAAGTGTATCAATTTTCTTTTAATATTTTTAATATTATTTGACATATAGCAATTCATTATCTGTAAAATTTAGTCATATTTTTTTTTGTCAGAATTAAGATTTGGAGTGGGGAGAATGATTCTTGTATATATAAATACCTATGGTAAAAGCATTCATAGATGGTTTTATAAATGCTTCTCCATAACTAAAAAGAGCTAATGCAAGTGTAGAGATTTAAAGCACAGCCTGAATCATAGATAATATAAAATTCTACTGTATATGGGATTCATGTGAAATGAGTAGAGTTTTAGCTGCTTTTGCCAAAAAAACAAGAAAACAATGGGTAACTATGTGAGATGATGTATATGGTTTAGTAACCTTTCTATCTATATGTATTACATGACATTATGTTCTATACCTTAAATATTCACAATGCTGTTTATGTTTTTAAAGTAGAATAGCAGTACATTAAATAGAACTAGACATGGTTCTAGATATGATATTTCAAGCAATGATGTCCATGTGAAGATATATTTTTGCATATTTACAAAGATTGAGGTTGTAAATTCAATGAAGATTTCTAAAGATCATCTTTTCAGATGTTGGTTGTTAAGAGCAAATAACCTTTTTATTTTGCAATGTGCATTAATTGGTATGATTCTGAAACATTGATACTGGTATATTCTTTTAGTATTAATTTAAAACAGTGCAATCCCCTCTAGTCAGAGGGAACAAACAATAACATATATCCAGTTTTGCTTAGAATTGATGAGGCCCATTTATGGAAACATTGGTAGACATCGCCAAAATATTGGAACAGAATACGAAGTTGTGTTATGTGTAAATAAAATGCCTACCTAATTTACATGATCATAAAATAGTTATTGATTTTATGGATTTTTTTTCCCCTGTAGCAGTCAGAGGAGAATTTCAACCCTAACTGTTCATTTTGGAGCTACTCCAAGCGCACAATGACAGGTTATTGGTCAACACAAGGCTGTCGGCTCCTGACAACAAATAAGACACATACTACATGCTCTTGTAACCACCTAACAAATTTTGCAGTACTGATGGCACATGTGGAAGTTAAGGTAAGATATATGCCATACAATAAAAATGTTTTCGTTTATAATATGGTCACTCACTGTAAATAGTCCTAACTATATGGGCTATCATATTTTGATGATTTTCTACTTTCACAGTAATTCTATCAAGGAACTCTCTGATTATTCAAAGAACTGCTTCTCTCTTTTTCTATTATCAATATAGTTCATAAAATTGAAGTTTGCTTAATAAACTTCTCCTAGTCTCCCTATTACATTGTATAATAAATGTCAGACCATAACCTCATGAACAGGGTAAGATAGGACCCCAGGACCAAAGGCCAGTGGGATTGGTTTAGAAAGCTGGGACTGGGGAGGCTGAAGAGTAAAGAGCTATGCATAGGTTAAATACAGTCAAACTGATTCTTGGGAAAGTAACCCTCAAGCACAATATACCAGAGCATGATAGTGCAAAGGAGTTAGCATACTCTAACATAGCAAATGGGTTCTGCCCGTGCAAGAAGACACTACTCTAAGGAAAAATCCAGATGATATGTAGTTTCCAAAGTCAGAAACATGACTGCATCAATTTCCTCCCAGTGTGACTAGCTTTCATGTGTATAGAGGGTTGTGAGATGGAGTTTATGAGTTTGCAAGAAAGAGAAGGCTGACACAGGGTTTCAGGAAATCAACTCAAGCAGGATAACAGTGAAGGTTAGAAAGGTAGTAACTATCAGATTTTAGGAGTCCTAGGCTAGGAAACTCAGAAAAAAATGTCAAGCAGGTCAGTGCATCAGTAGTAGGTAAGATTAATGTTAACACTGAGTAATTCTAATACTCAAGCTATAGAAACGTATGGGGTTGAAAACTTCAATTTTTATTTCAAGCAAGATACTTCATGGCCAGAGATGATTGAGAATGCAAGTATCTTGCTTCCCTCATCACAGTGGTCAAGAACTGAGGCTGACTCAGATCCACATGTTGGGTCTAACCAATAGTTACAGTTGGAAGAAAGCTATTAATAGATTATATACATTATGTGACATTAAAAATTTTATTTTTGAAACCTTCAAACAAGCTGCTTAATAAAAAGAATACTTTTTTTTTTCTAATATTGTATGTCACAAATTAAATGGATAATTACATTTAAAATCTTAAAATAGGTCAGGCGCTGTGGCTCATGCCTGTAATTCCAGCACTTCAGGAGGCCAATGTGGGCAGATCACTTGAGGTCAGAAGTACAAGACCAACCTGATTTACATAGCAAAACCCCATCTCTACTAAAAATACAAAACGTAGCTGGATATAGTGGTGCATGCTTGTAATCCGAGCTACTTTTGAGGGTGAGGCAGGAAGATTGCTTGAACTCAGGAGGCAGAGGTTGCAGTGAGGCAAGATCGTGCGACTGTACTCCAGCCTGGAAGACAGAACAAAACTCCATCTCAAAAAACAAAAAAATCTTAAAATAGAGCTTCTTAGTTTTTTAAATGTCTTTATAAGTCCAATACAATTTTGTATGCACTAGTCTTTAAGATTATTAATCTTGTATAATTTATACAAATTATCTGTCTTTAGAACTAGCATTGGTATTTTGCTTTGGTAGGGAAAAGCACTCATAGCTTCAACAATTTATGCAAACGTTAAAGCTTAGTTTTCATAGCCTCTTGTATTATAATACCTCTGCTATAATTATTTGCTACATATTGCATTGTGGAAAGAAAATCAATACTTAAAACCCTGGAATGGCTTTGGCAAAGACTTAACATTCTTTCCTACAATTCATAACAATTTTTCACTATTTTCCTAACACTGCTTAGCTTTCAACTTTAGTAACTGGTAAATAGTATTTTCAAAACAATTGTCTTTGTAAGTTCAATAAAATGTGAAATAACATGTATTTTTAACCATACTGTTCAGTTCAGTACATATGTCTTAGTAGCATAATAATACTGAATAAGATATGAACCCTGCCTTCAAAAGGTTTACAGGGGTTTTTTTTAGATGAGACAGAAAAAAATTACTGTATAGTTAATAAAGCAGTGATAAGAATGAAGTTTGCACAGTGTGCTGTGGGAAAATTGAATAAGTTTAATAAAAGTCTGGAGAAGTTCTTAGAGATGTAAAAGCTATATATTAAGAGATTAATGGATTAGCCAGACAAGTTGTGAAGAACATTTCAATCAGTGAAAACAGCAGGAGCAAAAACATAAATATATTATATATCATGGTGTGTAGAGCATGGTAAAAGAGTTTAGAATTAATATGCCATAAATATAACAAGGCTAGTATTTAAGTCAAAATAAAAACGTAGAGACAACTATCTAAATTTAAGATTGGATTGAGGAAGCAAAAATTGCAGTTCAGGATATACACACAGACTGGGTGGTCTTCCTTATGCCTGAAGAACAAAAAGAGGGTCGGAGATTTCCTATAAATAAGAAGGGTTACATATTGTTTTCCGAGAAAGTTCATTGGCACTAGTAAGGTGTGGAGTGCTGACAAGCTCTAATTGGTGAGTGACCGATGATGGGTTAAACTCCCTTGGAGTCAAAGGAGGTTGTTTCAGTAGCTATTAGATAAAGCTGGTTTTACGTTACAACAAGCAGTTTCAGCATGCAGGCTTACAGAGAATTCCATTCTGGGAGCTATGTTTTGTGTCCTGAATCCTCTCTCCCCCATCTTTTGCCTCTGTTTTAGTTGACATGACAAGAATAATCCAATTTATATGACCACCTTTCACAGTAGTTAGCAATTGGAGGTGAACTGAAGAATTCAGTAGGACTGTAGCCATGAAGGGTATAATGTAAAATTTTATTTTTAATTTTAATTTATTTATTTCCATCTCTGGTGCTTGAATCAGGACAATATGGAAATTTAGATGGGTGTAACATCTGCAGGCTCAGAGTAGGATCTCAATATCCTACACATCTAAATATTTAAAGTAATACAAAAGGTGGCAAACATGAAATATCACCTGACTTAACAAAATACAGCTTTATAAGCACTAAAGATACACAATCTGAATTTAGGATACTCAGAATCCCCAGAGTTCTACACCTGTACATGGCAGTGTCAGGAGAGCTGACTCCTGGCTCCCCATCAGTGGTCTACCCACCTCTTCAAACATAGGAGCTCCAGGGGAGGGCTCTGTTTTCAGGGCTCAGGGTATACATGTGATGTGGATCTTCGCAGTGATTCTATAACAACTAAGAAATGATTGCTAGATTTCTAAACAGTAATAGCACCAGTTTATGTTGCAATTTTAGACAGATTATTCCAATTCTATGTGGATGATAGATGTCAAACGATTAGACTGGAAGGGTGCCGTGGATCATTCATGTAATCTCAGTACTTCGGGAGGCTGAGGTGGGTGGATCACTTGAGGTTAGGAGTTCGAGACCAGCCTGGCCAACATGGTAAAAGCCCATCTCTACTAAAAATACAAAAATAAGCTGGGCATAGTAGTGCATGCCTATAGTCCCAGCTACTCAGGAGACTGAGGTGGGAGGATTGCTTGAGCCCAGGAGGCAGAAGTTGCAGTGAGCTGAGATTGCACCAGTGCACTCCAGTTTGAGTTACTGAGCAAGACTGTCAAAAACAAACTTATTAGACTGGTTGTAGTGTGACAGTTATTTCAATAAGTCCTGGTAAAGGGTGTCTAGGGCCTAGACAAGAGCTATTGTAGTAGTCACAAAGAGGATTTATATTTTAGATATACTTAGGGTACAAAAATATAAATGGCTTTTTACCTTGGTTATAGAGATTTATAGATGGGTTATATACTTGTACATTCTCTTCTCCCTGCTGTCAGTAAAATTAGGGAAAGTATTAATTTCCTTTACATTTTACAAAGTAAAAACAATTTAGCTACCTTATGTTATTGATCCAAATAATTTCATCCAGGCCAGTCATGGTGGCTAACAGCCTGTAATCTCAGCACTTTGGGAGACTGAGCCAGGAGAATTGCTTGACCTCATGAGTTCAAGACCAACATGGGCAATGTAATGAAACCTCATCTCTATTTAAAAAACACAAAAATTAGCTAGATGTGGTGGCATGCTCTTGTAATCCCAGCTACTTGGGAGGTTGAGGTGGGAGGATTGCTTGAGCCCAGGAGGTTGATGCTGCGTTGAGCTGTGATTGTGCCACTGCACTACAGCCTGGGAAACAGAGTGAGACCCTATCTCAAAAAATAACAAACAATTGCATCCAAAATTTTATGACTCGAATTTAGAGAGAGATGGTGTAGGTATACCAGAGAGAGAGCAAATTCACACTCCGCAGCTTAAAAGTAAAATTACCTTAGCTGTGTCAGCACAGTTTAAATTTTTATGTTCAAATGACTACAAACTCTATTTTGTCAGAGCATTACAAATTGATCTGTCTTAGCAAGACTGGCTATATACTAACAAATGACAGACTTAAATCTGGATTGTGTTACTCTGGCTCTGAGATTCTACATTTCAGCCTAAGTAATAAACTCAGACTGAGAAAATGGATCAAATTTGAGGCAGCAACAAAATATCATTTTATGCTTTGTTCATTGCCTAACAACCTTTCCCCAATCCATTGTATGACAGTCATGACTGTGACCATTATTGTGCGTCAACAAGAAATAAAATAAATGGAAATCAATATTTTCATTTAGCAATCAATGACACAGCATGTGTGTCCTGGAATTCTTGTATCACAATCTCTTGTGATTGTCTGAGTCAGTCCCATTTTGATCTCTTAACATGATTTTGGCATGTTAGTGATCAATGAAAAACAGAAAACAAGGAGTCTGATCATCTTTAGAGGTTCAAAAAGAAAAACACCAACCAAATTTACCTTCCACTAATGTTTCAGACAGAACATTAATTTATTCACACACAGTGAGAAGTACAGCAGCCAGCTGGAACAGATATATATATCTTCTAGTTGTCAATTTCTAACTATATAGGGAAATCTGTAAAGGAAACAGAATTATATTGGAGACTTTTGTTGGACAAACTTGGAAGCATGCAGGAAGAGTTCGCTCAATAATCTTGATAGCTTTTGGCATCAGCTATGGTATCCTGATGCATTCCTCCCTACTCTAAAGCTCTCCCAATGCGCTGAATTGCTTCTATTTGTCATAAGTGTTATTTCTGCTGTTCGGTCAACACTTTTCCTTTATTCTTTTATCCACATTTTTGATCACCTAAATTAAGATAAACATCATGAAGATATTGACACATTATGTAATATACAGTAGGCTCTGAATAAATGTAACTTCCTCCTTCCTCATTGTCAGATGTATCACTGGATTCCAAGGATTCCAGAGGAAACTTCAGGCCCTCAAGAAACTTATTTTTAGAGAAGTGGCAATAGGGAAGAAGGGCCCAGAAGACACACTGCATCTAGAGTCATCATTTTGATAAGAATGATAACTGAGGCCTACCCTGTGATTTAGAGATGTAGTGAAAATCATCATCTGTATGAGCCAGGAGTCCTCAGAGAGTTCTTATCAAAGTAGCATCCTATTATGAAGATCAGATGTATTTTATAAGTTAATGTGTGGAGAATTTGAGTTGGCCGCATTCTTGCGACACATTCTGCACTTTGTCTCGGTTATACCGCTCCGTAGTTTCTCTCCTTTCTCAGCAGCTTGTCCTTTTAAGCATATTTTGTTTTCTTCTCATCGACGTGACCTCTCATCATTCTGGCGCTGAGCATAATCCTGAATACCTGCCCTTCTTTCTCAGTGGTGTCATGTAGTCATATAGCACTATACCTCATCTCACGACTCTTCTATCTCCAGTTTTAAATTCCAGACTCAGATTTCACCAATAGCTTGAGATAATTATTCAGACATATAAAACTGTCAGAATTCTAGAACTATATGCTTTTGATATTCTCTCACCTAAGTCTTCCCCATTTTAGTAAGTGACTACTCTGTTCTTCCAGATGCTGTGGTCCTAAAGCATGCATCACCTATGATTTGTTCATTTTCATTCATACTGCACATTCAATCCTATCAGCATCTCCTGCCATATCCAGAATCTGACCTCTTCTCAACATTGTCTCTATCACCCAGGTTCACACCTCTATCATCTCCCCTCTACTTTTTTGCTATAGCCCCTTAACTGGTGTCTGTCTCCCTCTTTGTTTCTCTTAATTTTATTCTCAACATAGTTACCAGAGGGATACTTTTAAAATGTGCGTTAGATCATGTCACTCCTCAAATTTATTCTCAAAACCCTTTAAAATGCAAATCGGCACTTCATACCTTTGATTCAATCTCCAGTGGCTCCTTATCTCAATAAGAACAACGTCTCAAATCCGGGCCCCCATTAGCATCTCTTGACACCATCTCCTAACACTGTTCCCCTTGCTCACTTGCTCTAGCCACTGGCAATATCTCAGATGTGCTCCATTTAGACCTAAGTGTCTTTCTCTTCTCAACACCACCCCCGCCCGACCCAGCCCTCAAAGACAGTGCTTGGCAAGATTCCTCATCTCCTTCAAGTCTTTGCTCAAATATCACATTCTCGATTAGGCTTACCTTGTTCACCCTATTTAAAATTTTACATTACCCCACCTTCACAAAATACGAAGGAAGTAAGGCAAGCCAGGTCCGTGGACTCAGAGAATTTATAGTATGTCAAGGGAAAGTTGTGTTATGGCTGATTGTCAACTGGAGTGCTCAGAGATTTCGGCAGGGTCCCCTCAGGCAGACAAGAAAAGTAAATGGCATGATTCCAGCTGAACATCACTTAGAAAATTAAAGAGGAGCACTGAAGCTTTTCAACTTTTTCACAAACATTACATTTTTTTTCTACAGAGTAGTGGGTAGTGGGCTAGGGTAGGTGTTTTTTGTTTTATTTCTAAATTGTGAATGTTTCCTCTTTTGATTATATGTTCACACTTTTACTTTATCACAGAAGTCTGAATAGGACAATAGCAAGTAACTATCTTTCAGTGATCTAGTCCTTTACTTTCAAACTAGACAGTAGTAAAAGCATTGTAAATATACTTTAAATTAGATTTACTAATTACTTGTACCTCAGATATGTTCTTCAAACTTTAGAACATAATAACTTAAGCAGATTAAACTACATAATAATGAATGCTTTCCAAATTTATTAAGCTACATACACTTTCATTCATTGTAGCTATCCCATATCAAAGATCAAATATACTTTGAAATGAGTTTCTTTTAAGTACATGACAGTTAAGCACAAAAAATACTCTACTTGTACTAATTAGTGATAAATTTCTGCTGAGGGAAAGTCATTTCAATAAAGAAACACCTCTCAATTACTATTATTTATTTTACTTTAAGTTCCGGGATACATGTGCAGAATGTGCAGATTTGTTACATAGGTATACGTGTGCTGTGGTAGTTTGCTATACCTATTGATCCATAGTCTAAGTTCCCTCCCCTCACCCCTAGTCTTGCAACAGACCCTGGTGTGTGTTGCTCCCCTCCCTGTGTCCATGTTTTCTCATTGTTCAACTCCCACTTATGAGTGAGAACATGCAATGTTTGGTTTTCTGTTTCTGTGTTAGTTTGCTGAGGATGATGGATTCCAGCTTTATCCATGCCCCTGCAAAGGACTGATCTCATTCCTTTTTGTGGCTGCATAGTATTTCATAGCATATATGTACCACATTTGCTTTATCCAGTCTATTATTGATGGGCAATTGGGTTGGTATCGGGAATTCACTATTGTAAATTTTGCTTCAATAAACATACATGTGCATATATCTTTATAGTAGAATGATTTAGAATCCTTTGGATATACACCCAATAATGGGACTGTTGGATCAAATAGTATTTCTGGTTCTAGATCCTTGAGGAATTGCCATACTATCTTCCACAATGGTCGAACTAATTTACATTCCACCAATAAAGTAAAAGCATTTCTATTACTCCACAGCCTTGCCAGCCTCTCTATTGTTTCTTGAATTTTTAATAATTGCCCATTCTGACTGGCATGAGTTGGTATCTCATTGTAGTTTTAATTTGCATTTCTCTAATGATCAGCGATGTTGAACTTTTATTTTTCCTGTTTTTTGGCCACGTAAATGTCTTCTTTGGAGAGATGTCTGTTCATATCCTTTACCCAATTTTGGATGGGGTTGTTTGTATTTTTCTTGTAAATTTGTTTAAGTTCCTTATAAATTCTGAATATTAGACCCTTGTCAGATGGGTAGATTGCAAAAATTTTCTCCTATTCTATATGTTGCCTGTTCACTCTGATGATAGTTTCTTTTGCTTTGCAGAAGCTCTGTAGCTTATTTAGATTCCAATTGTTAATTGTGGCTTTTGTTGCAATTGCTTTTGGTGTTTTCATCATGAAGTCTTTGCCCATGCTTTATGTTCTGAATGGTGTTACTTAGGTTTGCTTCTAGGGTTCGTTTGGTTTTGGGTCTTATGTTTAAGTCTTTAATCCATCTTGAGTTAATTCTTATGTAAAGTGTAAGGAAGGGGTCCAGTTTCAGTTTTCTGCATATGGCTAGCCAATTTTCCCAGCACTATTTATTGAATAGGAGATCCTTTCCCCATTGCTTGTTTTTGTAGGATTTGTCAAAGATCAGATGGTTGTAGACATGTAGTGTTATTTCTGAGGTCTCTGTTCTGTTCCGCTGGTCTATATGTCTGTTTTGGTACTAGTACCATGCTGTTTTGGTTACTGTAGCCTCTTAGTATAGTTTGAAGTTAGGTAGTGTGATGCCTGCAGTATGATGCCTTCATTCTTTTTGATTAGGATTGTCTTGGCCATAAGAGATCTTCTTTCATTTCATATGAAATTTAAAGTAGGTTTTTTTTTTTTCTAATTCTGTGAAGAATGTCAATGGTAGTTTGATGGGAATAGTATTGAATCTACAAATTACTTTGGGCAGTGTGGTTATTTTCAAAATACTGATTCTTTCTATCCATGAGAATGGAATGTTTTTCCATTTCTGTATGTCCTCTCTTATTTCCTTGAGCAGTGGTTTCTAGTTTTCCTTGAAGAAGTCCTTCACATCCCTTGTTAGTTGTATTCCTAGGTATTTTATTCTCTTTGTAGTTATAGTGAATGGGAATCCATTCATGATTTCACTCTCTGCTTGTCTATTATTGGTGTAAAAGAATGCTTGTCATTTTATACTTCTCAATTATTAGAACTGGCTATGTGAGAACTTTTACATAAAAGAGTAGTTACAAGGCCATCTCATAGTCCATAAATAAGCATAGCCAAATTATAAGTAACCTCCTGATATAAAAGATGATTACTCATTAATTTAAAGATGTTTTTTCCTCTCTTGGTCCCATTTATTTATTTATTTATTTATGAGGCAGAGTTTTGCTCTTTTTGCCCAGACTGGAGGTTATATTTATATATTAGTTTACAATTTATAATTGACAAAGACGTTAGGAAAAGCTAAATTATTTTTTTTTTTGTACAAGGACACTATTGTTGATGCAAGGAAAACTAATTAAAGTTTGTTTTGATTACTTCTGAAATATTTAAATTTATGAAAAATACAGCTAATTTCAATTTGAAAATGTTGAAGCTTTTAGTGAGTCAAATGTAACATTACCCTATGGCATCCTTTAATTTCAGTTGTTTTCTTTCATTCAAACATGCATTCTGCCAATTAAACACACTCTGCTTCTTGCTTTCTATTAATAAAACTATTGTTTTAATGTTTCACAAGTGTTACAATTTTCTAATCTGCATATTCAGAAATAATTGCTGCAGTTGTGCAAATTTAAAGATTTGGAGCTGTGCTTGTCACATAATCAGTATTCAGTAAAAGTTAACTTTCTTTTCATGTGTTTCTAAAATACTTTGTATACTTCTCATCATTTTATATTATAATCATCTCTGGAAATGTATTTGTCTTCTCTAGACTGTGAGTTCCTCCTGCTGGGGAATGTCTTTTCTTCCTGTTTACAACCCCAGTGTCGTGTATGGTATATAAAACAATATTTTTGACCAAATGGACGGAATTCATTACAAACCATGTTAGATGGTATAAGACCTCTTAAATATCCAAGAAATGTCTTTTGCTTTGCTTTGTCTTCATTCTTTGCTTTTGTTTTGCTTTGTCTTCATTCTTGTTTCTAATTGGTTGTAAGTTTAATGATGCTGATGTTATAAGGGTTTTTTGTTTGTTCATTTCTTTCTTTCATTAGAAACCCGAGTACCAGCAGCTGTAAGGGGTTGTATTAGTTCATTTTCACACTGCTATAAAGAATAACTGAGACTGGGTAATTTGTGAAGGAAAGCGATTTAATTTAGTCACAGTTCCACATGGCTGGGGAGGCCTCAGAAAACTTACAATCATGGCAGAAGTTGAAGGGGAAGCAGGCACTTTCTTCACAAGGTGGCGAGAGAGAGAGTGAGAAAGAGAAAGAAAAAGAGAGAGAGAGAGAGCAGGGAGAACTGCCACTTTTAAACTATCACTCTATCACTATCACAAGAACAGCATGGGGAAATTGACCCCTTGATCCAGTCAGCTCCCACATGGTCCCTCCCTGCACATATGGGGATTCCAGTTCAAGATGAGATTTGGGTGGGGACACAGAGCCAAACCATATCAGGGTTACCTCTGAATTCCCAATTATGCAAACACCCAAAGGTGAGAAGAGTCTGTCTCACCTACTTGTAGCTTTTCTGAATTGTTACCATGAACCCCAAGGTGGCAACACAGCTGGTTAACTACTGAATTCCCCCTGCTGCTACTGTCGAAGGAAACATTTGTCTTCTCTTTTAGACACAAAAGTAACTGTTACAAAACTTAGGTAATATAATTTTATACCTAAATTTTGAGATATAGTATTTTGATATTTTAAAAGCTTCCATTATTGAAAATCGGTTGCGGATTTTTCTGTTGTTTAGAAGAATGTTAAAAAACTAAATCCTAATGTCTGTTTGTCTCTTAATAGTAATTCTCTTTTGCAACCCCCTTTGTGGAGGGAATATTTTAATTTACAGGAGCATAAGTTTCTAAGTAATTCAATTAACATTTTTACTGTGGTTTTGTAAAGCACCATAAGAAAAGCCTCAGAAAATGGCCTTATAATTTATACTACTAGCTCTTTCCTCTAGTCAAATTATAATTCTTTGGAGATAATAAAATATGCCTGCCTACTCTCTCCTGTCAATTCAACTTGACATTGATTTTTATTATCTTTAAAAGACTTCACTTTCTTTAGATTGATGATTGTATTTTTTTTAAAGCTTACTATTATCTTATCACTCCATCCCAACGTCACCCCATTCCAAGTTTAGGCCTTGATTTGTTGTTTAAAGCCATTGTATTTCCTTCTAAATGTAGAATTGATTCAAAACAGTCACAGTTTGAAACATTTTAATTCTATACCATGGATAGTCTGTGTGTTGAATATTTTATGGCTAAACTTTTTCTAGGCTAGAAGAAAACATTAGATAGTTTTAAACTATAAGGTTCTACAGTTGAAAGTACTTGGTTTTCAGAAAGAATGTTTTTACTTTTTAAAGCCCAAAAAGTTACTTTAAAAGTTTAAGAAATTAGTTTTATTATTAGAAAACAAAATATTGAGTTTATGTTGCTAAAGGTTGCACAATCCTATTCCTAGTTCTTTCATTCATTTTGTATTTTGCTATCTATATTATGGTGGGATTTAGGTGGAGGTGGAGATTAAAAATCATAACTAATACTTTAGTATAAATAGTACTTTAAATAATGTATTTATTTAAGGGAAAACTGTATTATTTGCATGTTGAGTACATCCAAATATAGAAAATTTCTTGAAAAGGAACTGGTTTCAAAAATTTAAGATTTTACATTATCTTGAATATTAACTTTATCAAAAAATTAACCTTTTAGAACTACATTTTATTTGCATATAATGGGCAGAGAAAGGGCATTTCAAAAAGGAATGAGTATAATGTGAGAATTTTCTTCCCACCATCATGGCTCCTAGAACATCAACCTGAACTCTAATTCTCTTTTGTGCATTTCCTGTTATAAAATATGAAAAGAAAGCTGCCTTCCATACCACTTTCTCCCATCTACAGTGGACCACTAATTACCTAAAGCCTCTTTTGTTTCGTTTCTGATGAGTTGTTGTGAATAGGAAAAATCATTTGAGGAAGAAGAGTAAAAAGTTGTATGTATTTTCCCCACTACTTATCTCTGTGACGGACAGGGAGGAAAAAAGGAAAAAGAACCTACCTAGAGATATTGAGAAAGATACTCTTTCTATTTGAGGAGGAGAATTGACACCAACTTGTGGTGTATCTTCTTAAATTCATGAAAGAAAAAGATATGTCTAAACTTATTTATAAAAAGAGAGCAGCTAAGATTATGGATTTGAAGAAAAACAAACCATTGAAATCATTTTATTTCTTTTTTCTCCAATCTTTTACAGAACTTTTATAGAAAAGTTGAAAGAATGATACAATATTCATACACCTCCTTTTCTGAATTCATATTTAAATATTTGACACAATTGGCTTTCTGTATATGTCTTGTGTGTATGTATATTTTGCTATATTATTTGACTTTTTTGAAAGTAAATTGCTCAGCCTGGGCAACACAGTGAAACCCTGTATCCATTAAAATACAAAAAAAGTTAGTCGGGTATGGTGTATGTGCCTGTAGTCTCAGTTATTCAAGAGGCTGGGGCAGGAGAATCGCTTGAACCTGGAAGGCAGAAGTTGCAGTGAGCCGAGATTGCACAACTGGACTCTGGCCTGGGCAACAGAGCAAGCAAGACTGCATCTCAAAAAAAAAAAAAAAAAGAAAAAAAGAAAAGAAAAATGAAAAGTAAATTTACTGATATTATGTGACTTAACTCCTAAAATTTCAACATTTATATTTTAAGAACACAATTCTTAACACAAACAAGAAATTTAACATTGATACAATACTATCATCTACTATATAATCCACAAACAAATTTTCCCTGTTGTCCCAATATAGTCACTGTTTTTTTAAGAAGGACTGACCAAGGATCATACATTATCTTCTTTAAAGTCTTTTTGCCTATTTTTGTCTTTCATGAGAATGACATTTTATAATGTCCAGGTCAGTTGACCTGTAGAATGTTTCACAGTCACAACCTTTCCAATTTATTTCCTTCATGATTAGATTTGGGTAAAACATTCTTGTCAAGAACATCATGTAGCAGATACTGTGTCCTTCCTGTTGCATCAAGAGGTTCAGCTACTATCAATGTAGTCATTTGTATTACTAAATTGGATCACTTGGTTAAAAAGTTACATTGCACAGAAACATTGAACTGTTTGTAATTAAGAGGAATCCATGGGAATGTATTAATAGAACTTTGTTCTATTAATCTTGATTTTCAAAATTTATAATGTGCTCAGTCCATCCTTTATTGTTCCCCAAATAGGTGAGTACCATCTTTGTGACAACTAAAGCTTACAGCTTATTTAATAATATAGACAACTGATCAGGAAAACCAGCATCTTGTGAGAAAGGTGTTATAGTTCTCACAACTATAGAGGATGCTGTAGAAACACATGGAAAAGAGCTTTTTTTTTTTTTTTTTTTTTTGAGATGGAGTTTTGCCCCTGTTGCCCAGGCTGGAGTACAATGGCACAATCTTGACTCACTGCAACCTCCACCTCCCGAGTTCCAGCAACTCTCCTGCCTCAGCCTCCCAAGTAGCTGGAATTACAGGCATGTGCCAACATGCCCTGCTAATTTTGTATTTTTAGTAGAGAAAAGGTTTCACTATGTTGGCCAGGCTGGTCTTGAACACCTCGCCTCAGGTGATCCTCCCACCTCGGCCTCCCAGTGCTGAGATTACAGGCATGAGCCATTGCACCCGACCTGGAAAAGAACTTTAACTGGACCTTGAAGAGTCAGGGAAGACACCCTAGAGGAAGTGACATAATTTCTTAGGACATTTTGTTTAAGCAAAATGAGAAACAATTAGGATAGAATGATATAAGGCTGTATTTTATGAGTTTTGCAATATTTATTTTTTCAATAAATTTTATATGATTTAATAACGTACTTCTTTTGATTTTTTTTTCTGGATTATGGCAGAATTTTTTTTCTTTTACTATGACTATTTTTCTTTTCTTTCCAACTTTTAGGTTCGGGGTTACATGTGCAGGTTCATTCCATGGGGAAATTGCATGTCACGGGCTTTTAGTGTACAGATAATTTTGTCACCCAGGAAATACATAGTACCTGATAGGTTGTTTTTCAGTCCTCACCCCCACTCCCACCCTGCACCCTCAAGGAAGCACTGTTGTCCATTGTTCTCTTCTTTGTATTTATGTGTACTCAATATTTAGCTCCCACTTAGAAGTATGCAGTGTTTGGTTTTCTCTTCCTGCACTAAATCTCTTCAAATAATGGCCTCCAGTGCCATCCATGTTGCTGCAAAGGACATGATTTTATTATTTTTATGGCTGCATAGTATTTTGTAGTGTATATGTACCACATTTTCTTTTTCCAGCCCACCATTAATGGGCATCTAGGTTGATTCCACGTATTTGCTATTGCAAGTAGTGGACAAGAAGAACTTTTAAGCAGAAAGAATCCTGTGATCCTCCCATACACAGCTTGGATTCTCACACTTAAAATATTAAGGTTCTGTTTCATCTTCAGCAAATAAGCTTGGCTAAAAATAGCAGCTAGAGGTCCATCTGCAATTAGAGTGAGAAATGTTTTGTATGAAAAAAGTAATCAAGTACATAAGAGATTCGAAAATGTGGACACTGGGTGAAGACTTCAGCTCTCAGAAGGACCCAGAATATCTCAAGACCTTTAATAATAAGGATGAAGACCATTCCTTCAATGTCTACATAGATTATTTCATTTAATCCATAGCATCAGAAAAGTTATTGTGATCACAGTTCTTTATTTAACAAGTTTATAATTCAGGAAAGTAGGAATAAGAATTAAAAATCAGGAGGCTTAGGTTTCTGATTCCAGTTTTTTAAGTAACTGCTTCTTATTCTTAGGCAAATGATCTGAACTTCCTATTTCTGTTATTAATTGGTCAAATATGATGAATACAGATTTTTCTAACATTCTGTCAATTATTTTAGGGATTGAATAACAAATCTATGAGAATCATATTGAGAATTATAAAGCTTTCTAGAAATATGACTTATTAATTACTGTTTATTCTCAAAGCCTTTAAAGTTCTTCATCCTGGATGTAATTAACTCTCAAGGCACAAATGCATAATTAAGTTTCTAATAAAAAGACAACAATTTTATCTACATCTAATCAGGTAAGCTTTCACTGAAAGAGACATGTTTAGGCCAGTGCTTTGCCTTGGATTTAGAAGTGACAGACTCTTTTTTTCATAATGAAATTGTCAAATAATAGCTTTGTGTCAAGATATAACTACATAAAACTTCTCAGCTCTTCAAAATGTTGGTTTTACGAACACTGGGAATTCCCACAATATCAGCATCACTAAATTTAGCTTTAAGCACAGTCATAAATCAGTACTAAGAATAAATAATCTTTGGATTGATTTGTTTTCTTCCTCATTAGTGAAATGATTTTAGCATTGCTTAACTGAAGAAATTATTATTTTTAAAAAATTTAAATATAATGATTCTAATCATCCAATGTATTCATGCTTAAGAAAGCATAATCAATTAACCAAGCAGAATAAATAAACATAGAAACCTTTCCATCCTAATAGCCTAAAAATATTTGCAATTGTGTATACTGTTCTTGAAAAGAACTAATTAAGGTGTTTATTAACTAAATTTGTTCCAGATCTCAAAAATTTACTTTAACATGGCAACAGTTCTGTAATTGTCTTTCTTTTTTTTCTGGCCTATTATTGTTTTGGACAGGATCTCATTCTTGCACTCAGGCTGGAGTGCAGTAGCAGGATCACTGTTCACCACAGCCGTGACCCAGGCTTGGGTGATCCTCCCACCTCAGCCTCCCAAGTAGCTGGGGCCACAGGTATCCACCACCACGCCCGGCTAATTTTTATATTTTTTGTAAAGATGGGGTTTTGCCATGTTGCCCAGGTTGGTCTTGAACTCCTGGGCTCAAGTAATCTGCCCATCTTAGCCTCCCAAAGTGCTAGGATAATAGGCATAAGCCACTGTACCTGGTGTTTTTCTGGCCTACTTCATTCTGCTATCTCTAGTAAGTAAAATCATAAAGTTAGAAAACTACTAGACTCTAATGGAATTAGGCTAGGTTTTCCAGAATAGTTATTTATATAGCTTTCCAAGATAGACAATAATGACAAATCACATAAACAAGATTTTAAAAGCATTTGAACAAAAATACGGCTAAACTAAACCATTTTGCCTATCTTCATATGTACAATTTAAGGGATTGCTCATTTACTCTGTGTATCACCACAGTGTAAATATTACAACTTTTTTGTTTGTTTTTAAGACCTCTGTCACCCAGGTTGGAGTGCAGTGGCATGATCCCAGTTCACTTCAACCTTCACCTCCCGGGTTTAAGCGATTCTCCTGCCTCAGCCTCCCAAATAGTTGGGATTCCAGGCCTGTGCCACATGCCCAGCTAATTTTTTGTGTGTGATTTTAATAGAGACAGGGTTTCACCATGTTGGCCAGGCTGGGCTCGAACTCCTGGCCTAAAGTATTTCACCTTTCTTGGCCTCCCAAAGTGTTGAGATTACAGGCATGAGCCACCGCTCACAGCCTACAATTTAAAAATCTCCTGTAGTTAGTTACTTGCTAATTTAAAAATCTAGTTCATGAAACTTTTAAGATGTTAATTATTTTTTGCGTTTAAATATTATCTCACATTATTGTCACTAAGCCTGTGGGATAATTGTCTCTAGAATATCTGGAAGACCCGTATTCAGCTTAAAATGCAATACATTTATTCAGGAGAATGTAAAAAAGAGAGCCTAATAAATATTCTTTTTTTCTGAAATTTCTATATCTAAGAAATCCAAATAAAAAGGAAATAAATATGAAATGGGTGTGTGTATGTGCACATGTACGTATTTATGTTTATACTTCTGTTCGGTACCTGGCACATAATTGGTACCCAATAAATATTCTTAGAATGAATCTACCAAAATTTTATGGAATATTTCTTGCCTCATGCAGTGTAGTTTTTATAATCTAGATCTAAAAACTTACCTTCTCCTTTAAATCTAATTCTCTTCATCTACAATTCAAAATTTTCTTTCTCACTGTGATGAATTTATATTTTCATGCATACCAGAGGTAATGACTCTATGAGAATGATAAAGTGACAAAAATAAAAATATCTGGGTAACTCATGTCTGGTATTTCCATGACTTTTCCTTTCTCTTCAGCTGCTCTACCCCATTCCACATCACCCAGCCCCTTTAAGAATTACCTTCAAAAGGGGTGTGTGTGTGTGTGTGTGTGTGTGTGTGTGTGTGTGTGTGAATGAAAATTTGGAGCTAGAAATTAGCCCAGAAAACTTTGTTTTAACAAGACCTCTGGATTTAATCATTGTGTTGAAAGGATAGTCAACACATTTTTGGCCATGAAAGACTAGCTCTATCCTGTTCTAAGGGGGTTAGTATACAGATGCCCCTCAATCTGCGATGAGGTTATGTCCTCAGTCACCTATTGTAAAGTCAGAAAATCATAAGTCAAACCACTGTAAATTTGGGACCACCTATAATTGGTCACAGAAGGGCACACAGGCAAGCATTTGTGGACCCTCCCACTGTTAATGAAGTTGCTAAGAACATGGAGTACTTAGCTACCAGTTAGGGTGACCAAGTTTCTAGAGAATCAACTGGGAAAGAGAACTGCCAGACCAAAAATATGCTTAGTACACAATAAATAATCATTCACATATATATTAATATTATTTAACAATGAAAAGTAATAGTACTTTAATATAGTTAATAGTAGGGCCAATAGTGTGAAAAAATGTAATAATATCTTTATGATGTTTTTGTCTTCTGATACAGATATTTATTTTAAAGCTTTTTAAGTTTTCACTGGATATCTAAATTTTTAGACTATATTATTATGTATTTTTAAGTAAATATAAGAATTTTTAAAAGGTAGATACAATGTAGTAATTAAACAGATATTACCTTTATTAAATAAAATAACTATGGCATATTTATATTTGCCTTTCCCTTCTTTTATTTTTAATAGAGGTAAAAATGAATATAGTCAAAAGTAAAATTTACTTTGACCCTCAGTTCTGCCCTCATTAAGCCCACATTACATTGATTTCTTGTGTCAGTCCAGTACGATGACATCAAGCCAATATCCTCTCAAAAAAAAGGTTTGAGCATAGAATACTTTCTATTTTACCACACAGCTTTACTAAACAGCTTTTTAGACTTGTAGGCATTAGTTCCCAGCTCTGCAAAAATGCCCATCCTCTTTGTAGCTACATGCTTGTTTTGGTAGACCAGCTGTCTGTCAATCAAGTCCTCTGCATGTATGAACTCGTCATGTATGTTGTCCATGTCCTAAATGTCCATCACTTCTAAACATTTACAAGTACATTGTATGTCAACATAAATTAAAACACTGCCGGGATTAATCGTTGTAAAACACATAGTTTTACCTTATGAAATTGAGATGGGATGCTGTTTTAGTCTGCTCTGTGTTGCTATCACAGAATACTGCAGACTGGTTACTTTCTAAAGAACAGAGATTTATTTCTTACAGCTCTGGGGGCTAGGAAGTCCGAGAGCTTGCCAAAAGAATCTGTCAAGGGTACTTCTGGCAGAAGGCAGAGGACAAGAAAACAAGGATGGTAAAGAGGGTATGAGAGAAAGACAGGGCCAAACTTGTCCACTCCCTTGATAACAACAGTAATCCATTCATTAGGGCCAAGCCCTCATGACCCACCTCTTAAAGTTCCTACCTCTCAACACTGTTGCATTGGGGGTTAAGTTTCGAACTTAAGAACTTGGAGGGTCACATTCAAACCAGAGCAGACTCTAAACAAGTTACAGCTTTAGTAAATAAATGAGAAATTCCTGTTTAACTTGACTGTCCTTTTCTGGTGACATTTTTTTGAAAACAATCTTAACTCTCAAAAATGAGTTCTTTTTTGATTCTATGGCTTTTTGTCCTGAACTACATAGAACTTCAAATAACACAGGCAGAGTCAGTTCATCTTTTCTGGGTTTCTTACATCTTCTTTAGAGATCATTCAACAGTTTTAGAGAAACATCATTTACATTTCTGTCTCTTAGTAATCTTTTTCTTTGTTCTCATCTGTCATGTATTTAAAAATCAAAGAGAGACATTCTTTTGCTCCACACTTTGAAAATATGATTTTATGGAAGGCCAGTGTTTTAACATATTTTTATGGCCAGCCACCATGATAGGCATCTTGTCGGCATATGTCTCAAAACACATATCTCCTTCCATTTCTAGAAAGTCAAAAAGCTCATTAAGTGCTTCTGCACATTTTGAGGAAACTGAAAAGTGACCAAAAAATTTCATTATAAAACTGCAATATCATAGCTAAGCAAACCACATACCTTCTTATTAATATTGTGTAAAGAGGTACAGGACATTTAATAGGTAAGAACTATCCATTTTCTCTTATAAGACATTTGCAGGCTGAATGGAATTTTCCGACATTTACATTTGTACCGTCTGTCAAATATGCAGATAGATAAGTAGAGTCTACTTTAAATTTGGACAAGATGTTACATCTTTTATGTTATCTCAAGTTTCATTAAAATCTTCACAGAAATCAAGAAGATGACTTGAAACTCCATTTTGGAATTCAAAATACCCAAGAGCTAGAGAGAACATGGCATATCATTTGATATATTGTAGAACCATTATCATTAATAAGATCTGACAGAATCTTATTAATTAATTAAACAGATCTACACTATAAGGAGTCAACATATTGGTCATCAAAATTTCCTCTTTTGTTTACCCTTAGGACATTTTAGTTTCAACCTTTGAATCAGAAAAAGATTAACTCAGGTGTGTTGAGCAATCAAGAGAACGAAATGATAATGCATGCTTATTGTATACTCAAGCTAATTGAACAACTGCCATTTTCTTTTTTTTTTTTTTTTGAGACAAAGTCTCACTCTGTCACCAGGCTGGAGTGCAGTGGCACGATCTCAGCTCACTGCAACCTCTGCCTCCTGGGTTCAAGTAATTCTCCTGCCTCAGCCTCCCAAGGAGCTGGGACTACAAGCACACACCACCACGCCCAGCTGGTTTTTGTATTTTTAGTACAGACGGGGTTTCACCATGTTGGCCAGGATGATCTCGATCTCCTGACCTCAGGTCATCTGCCACCTCGGTCTCCCAAAGTGCTAGGATTACAGATGTGAGCCATCACGCTGGACCAGCAACTGCCATTTTCAAAAGAGCATTGATTTTTGGGAGAGGGTGGGATGGGAGGAGATTTTAAAAAAAACGGCTTTGATTGACTTACAGAAACTTGTCTATCCCATCCTATACTTGTGAGATAATAGGTTCCACAGGTATATTCATATTACCTTCTGTTTAGTCTCAAATTTATTTGTATTTATTTCTGCTTATTGTACATTACTCTTTTTTGACTTTCTCCTTCATCTAGATCCATGCATCCTTCTATATATTTTTAAAGTAACACACTTGTTTGGCCTTTTTTTTCAATACTGTAATGCTAGCTTTGATATTATAGTCACACTCATTTTCATCACTGAACTATGAGAAAACATAGTCACAATATTTACAATATAAAAATTAAAGTAGCACAATCTTGATACAAATCACTACAGTTAATTCACAGGCAAAATCAAAGAGGAGCCCAGGATCACAAAGCTTGTGGATTAAATACTCAAGTCACATCATCTAGAGTAATGCAGCAATGGTTGAACTGGTATTGGCATCACAAATCTTGATTACCAATGTCGGTAGTCAGGAGAAAACTTGCAAAAGCCACTAAGAAAGATGGATAATTGATGCTTCATCCATTCAACACTAAAAATATTGTGGCTTTCAGCTTCCATTTTCTAGATGGTCCTGTGGATTTTGTACATTTCTTTCAACGTTCTGCATTCATCTCTGAAATCTGAGGTTTTTTATGTCTTGCAGAAGGGTTTCCCAGAAAGCAAAAATTTACTGCTAAAACTAAGACAGTACTGAGCAAATCTGGATAGTGGGTTGCCCTATCATTAATTCTGTCTCAACTGCATACTAGTTGAATGATTGTAGATAAATTATGTGTACTCTTTGCTTCAGTTTCTTCATCTGTAAGTTGGAGATAATAATAATATCACATCACAGTGTTTTATAGAATTAAAATGAATACCTTACAAAAATAAATAAGCTCTTCTAATAGAATCAGGCATTTTTAAAATTATGTTAGTTATTACTGCTATCATTATTAATCATTTTATTTAACTTAGAAATGCTAAGGATAAAATTTTCTATTTAGCTTTGTTTCCTACTTTCATACTCATCCCAGAGACTCTTAAATTGTTTTCTTTCTATTGATTGGTCATTCCATTTCCTTTAAAAATTTCTGCTGGTTTTTTTTATTTGTTATAGTAGTTGCAAATCTGGTACATCCAATGTATTTTTTTTTAAATTCATAGCAAGAAGATCACCAATAACTTAGAGTGTGCTAAGAATAATAACTATGCTTCTGAAGCTGGAGATTTTGCTAAATAAGTTCCATTGAATCCAAAGGACAATTGTATTTTAATGTGTATGCTCTTAAGAGCACACACTTGCTAGTGTTTCTCTTTTACCAATTAAAACATGAAAACATTTGGATTGTTTTTACAATTTGATGCAAACTTAAATGTTGTTGGTAGGTTGAATTAATTTGCCCTACAAAGAAGTAAGAAATATAATCATATTGTTCTTCTCTCTGAGTTAACCAACTATGATATGTTCTGCGAAGGAAATCTTGCTTTCTTTAGATCATTAAGCCCTTTAATTTCCCAAGAGCTTGTGAGGTGACCTCTGTGTCTCATGACCTGGTTTTCAAGAGTTAGATCAATGCCAGGAACTTTTTTTCAGAGAGTTCATGCCACATTTATCAGAAAATAGGCTTTTTGGAATCCTGCTGGCTTCAGTTTAATTTATGATTCAAATCAATGTTTTATACTCTTGGATATATTAGTAGTAAAATGAACACTCATATATATTCATTAAAAAAAGAAACTCAGCTATATTACAAATATTTCAGAACATGATATGTTGAAGAGGTAATTTAAAACTCTTATCATTGTGCTTTACCAAAACCAGTTCAACATTAAAATATTGCATTATTATGCACAAGGTAAAACAGGTTCTTGATCATTATTGGCAAGCAGTTGATACTTATTACAGGGTGATTGTTCAAGCAGTCTGAAAAATGCAACTCTCTAAAATTATTTTTTTAAAAAAGAAGAAAAAAACCTATCTAGAAGCATTCACAATTAATTTGTATAGCTTGTATTCCATCTGGAAACACTTACATAGTTAAAAAGAAAACTATTTTAAGATCTGTCTCTGTATCTCATTTGCTGACTTGCTTTTTGGACAATAAAGTTAGAAATATGAATATTTTCACATAAAGTCTTAGTGTACTCAGATTATTACTATTTTTTTAAGCATAAGGTAAAAGTCACATTTCCCTGTTCCAGAAATTTGGCCTTAGTATCTATCGTTAAACGTACCTCATGGTATATTTGAGGGTTTTGTGTGGACAGAGTCACTCTCACACGCAACAATCATTGTGGAAGCCATCCTTTCCTCCATCACTCCCCTTTTAAGGTATGTGAGTGCTCAGTGACAAAGAGAAAGCATACTGGGTAAGTCAAAAATAAAAGGAAAATCAGAAGCTTCATGTAGCTTTTACAAAGTATTTGGCCTTTCAAATATGAATAGAAACTTCATAGAAAGCCTGAAAAACAATATTGTTTTTATGAAAGTTTCTTTCTAGAGATGATAGATTCATTGAATTTTCTGAAACTATCTTCTGAGGAATAATTCTGTCATTTTCTTCTGATTTTTCTCTCACATCTTATCTTCCCTTAAGAAGCTAATTTCCTTGAAGTCTTTGATATTTTTGTTTATTGTTATTTTTTAATGAGTTTTCCAAGAGTTACTTGCAAAAATTACACTCGTCTGTGGTACGGATCCTGAAAAATGTTTTAGTGTCATTCTTTGTTTGCTATTTTATTTGTCTTTTTGTTCTAACTTAAGGAAACATATGCAAATGAAATAGTATGTTTCTTGTTTTATCATTTAGAAGTCATAAGTGCAATTATACAGTAATCAAGATGTAATTCAGATTCAAAAGTTAAAATCTGCTTTCTTCATCTACTTTCCTTGGACGCTTTGGGCATTTTTGTTTGTTTTCTCCCAGACAGGGTCTGGGTCTGTCACCCAGGCTGGTGTGCAGTGGCATGGTCTTGGCTCACTGCAACCTCTACCTCCCGGGCTCAAGCCATCCTCCCGCCTCAGTCTCCTGAGTAGCTGTGACTACAGGTGCCCACCACCCCATCCAGCTAATTTTGGTATTTCTTGTAGAGACGGGGTTTCACCATGTTACCCAGGCTAGTCTCAAATTCCTAGACTCAAAGCAGTCTGCCCATCTCGGCCTCCCAAAGTTCTGACATTATAGGAATGAGCCACCACTCCTGGCCACTATAGGAATTTTTATAGGTTTAATTTATAAGTACAACAAATATTTAATAATAATTAAGCTGGAAATATTATAAAGTGAAATTAGATAATTCATACTTGATTAGAATAATTTTTGGTGTTCTTAAATAACGTTAACATTTATTATTGTTATTATTTTTCTGATCCTATATCATTCATATAGGCTTCTTATTATTTAAATTAAAATTTCTATTGAAAATGAAAAAAATGAGAATATATTCAGATTAAAAAAAGAAAGAAATACTTGCTGTATTACTTTCACATATATTATGGGAATTACTTATCACAATATCCTGAAGCCTCACCTATTTTACTGCTATGTGGATAAGGTTACTGATACTCAAAGAGATTTAGTACTTTGTTAAAAGTAACAATGACTAAGTTGAAGTGACAAGATTCAATTCAAGGCTTTAGACTCCAAGAATTACTCCAGAGTACTCTTATTTACATCTGTGCTTTTGTCTTCATTTTTATAATTGTTTGACACTTTGACATTACAGGATATCATAAGGTAGTATGATGTAACAACGTTCTTATTCTCTAGCTCTAATTTTTTAAAAGTATTTTACTCAACATTTTAGAGCTGGTGATTTAAGAGTAAGAGTCCTAAGGACTGTTTTGTGGGCAGCATGATACAGCTTGGAGTTTGAATCAAAATTCATTGTAAAAGGGAAAGATGATTAAAGAGAGATTATTTATTCAATCAACACATTAATTGTGCAGCTACTCTATCCTACATATTTCTTCAGGAGCTAGAGGATTGGTGATCAGAAGAGATGAAACAACTTATTCTCTTAGAGCTTTCTTTTTAGTTGTTGGGGGGCACAGAAAATAAGTGGAAAAATTATTAAAATATATAGTTTAGGTAAGTGTTAAGGAGTAAGGAGAAAATAATGCAAGAAAATCAATAGAGTCAGAATATGGAAAAGGTGCCTGTAATTTTAGATAGGATGACTCAGAGAAAACCCTCTGTGAGAAGGTGACATTTGAATAAATAACAAAAGGAGGGTGGCAAGTAAGCCATGCAGATATCTTTGGAAGAATATTCCAGGCCAAAGAAGCATCAGATGCAAAGACCTTGGGGCTGAAATACCCCTGACCCATTCAAAGAAGGCCAATGGAGGTGGAATGAACTGAAGGAAGAGAAGAATAGGAAATGGTGTCACAGGGGTGCAGATCTTAGGGCTGTGTAAGGCTTTTGTAAAGACTCAGTTTTATGTTCATTGAGTGGGAGTCATTGGAGGCTTTGATTAGAGGAGTGATGTCCTGTGACTTATATTTAAAAGGAATCTCTTTGCTCTGCTAAATATAGAGAAGTGGGATTAGGATCAAAGTAGGGAGATCAGTTAAGAGGCTCTTCAAAAACAATCAGATGGCTCCAACCAAGTTGGTGCAGTGGAGATAAGAACCTGTCAGGCTTAGAGGATAAAGACCTATAAGATTTCCTGATGGATTAAATGTAGTGTGTGAAAAAAATAGAGGAATCAGTATAAATCCTGAGTTTTTGGGCAGAACAATTTCAAAAATGAGGAAAACAGAAGGAAGAGCAGATTGGAGGCAGGAGGCAGAATAGGATAAGATCAGGAGCTGTTTTGGCTGTATAATATTTGATACCTTGATAAATATCCAAGTAGAGATTAAATGGGTGCTAAAGCTGTACTGGCATGAGAGGGTTCAACTCTAAGGCATTTAATCTAATATAGGTGGGATTATAATCATTCAAAACCAAATATTTTTAAGGCTTTTTTTAAATGTCAAGCACAGTACTAGGTGCTAGGATGTAATATTAGTAAAATTGTTATAACTCCTGCTCTCAGGGTATGTAAGGGTATATAGTCTGTGTTATAGGTGATTGAGTTATATAGTGTTCATAAACATGCAATCTCAGAAATAGGAAACCTTGTTCCATTATCACATTGGTACAACTATACTCAGGAGTTTAATTCAATTGGCCATCCTCTTCAGAGGAGTTTTTTTTTTTTCCTATCCACGGATCCCCTTCTAAAAGTTCTGCTATGGCAGACTATTAATTATAAACAAGGCTCTTCATATTTACATCTGTTATTTACATTTAATGTCCACTTGATATGGTTTGACTGGGTCCCAATCCAAATATCACCTTGTATTACAGTAATCCCCATGTGTCAAGGGTGGAGGCAGGTGGATAGAATTGAATAATGGGGCAGTTCCCCGCATACTGTTCTCATGGTAGGGAATAAGTCTCATGAGATCTGATGGTTTTATAAATGGGAGTTCCCCTGGACAAACTCTCTCTTGCTCTGCTGCCATGTAAGACATGTCTTGCTCCCCCTTTGCCTTCTGTCATGGTTATGAAGCCTCCAAGTGGAACTGTGAGTCCATTAAATCTCTTTCCTTTATAAATTACCCAGTCTCGGTTATGTCTTTATCCGCAGGGAGAGAATGGACTAATACACCATTGTTCTTTCCCTTTCAAGTTACTGCTAAAATTCAACTATTGAGTTGTATTTGAGGAGTGCTGCCATCCCAGTATCTTTGACATACAGGTGGTGGTGTTGATGTTTTCCTGGCTAAACAGTCATACCTAAAAGGGGACTTACTTACTAGGCTTTTTTGTTCTGTATTTGAGAGTTACAAATTTTTGCCACTGACATTTCAATATCTGATATTCTTCTCTTATAAATTCTGCATGGGGTTTTTGAAGAGCCTACTAAGGGACCGAGTAAAATAAATACATTTCTAATAATGCACCTACCCAGATAAAAGTGGAAGTTCTTTGATTCCTTTTCTTTTTTTCTTGTTTTTGTTCTTTTTTTTTTTTTTTTTTAAGGATACTATAGGTCTTTTGGACCTATAGTTTGAGATGGTGTTATACCTGCCATTTTTCCATTATAAAAGACTGCTGAGCTAAACGTTGGTGCTTGATACTCAATCACAGCATCTTTCCTTTGAGTCAAAGAAGAGAGCAAATAGCCCTCTGTTCAGGGAACCAGGTAGCACTAACCACTCTCCACTCTCAAACACTCAAAGTAATTTAAGCTATCGCAAGCCCAACACTGCTTTGGTAGTATCCCCCAGAGAACAAGGCAGTTAAAGCAAAATTTCATGTGGTTTTCTTTCATGACTTGAGCTCCTTCTGAGAAGTATATCAATAGTTATGCAGGAATATTTCAAAACCGTTTCATCGACAGTGTTCTAGTGGAGGTCTTCATCAAATAACAACTGTGAAGTCATATCTGGCAGTATGAGGAGTGCTATGATTCAGATTGCAGCATGGTGGCTCACTTCTAAGACTTTCCACATCCAGAAAAATCTTTGAAAGCATAAAGTTAAAAAAGAAGAAGAAGAAGAAGAAAACCTGGATATACGTGTTTCAAATGTCTGCCTTTAAAATTCATTGTTTTTTGACTTTTATTTTAGATTCATGGGGTGCATGTGCAGGTTTGATACATAGATGTATTGTGTGATGCTGAGGTTTGGGATATGAATGATCCCATTACCCAGGTATTGAGTGAGCATAGTGCCCAGTAGTTTTTCGACCATTGCCCCCCTCCTTCCCTCCCTTCCACCTCTGGTAGTGCCAAGTTTCTATTGTGGCCACATTTATATCCAAGAATACTATGTTTAGTTCCTGATTATAAGTGAGAACATAGCAGTGTTTGGAAAATCTGAATATTTATATATGTGAAAATTGGGCTTAGTGTGAAGCCAACTAAATTTGGCAACTTCTATCCCAAAACAAAAGTCAGTGTGTATGATCTATATAGTTGGGAAAGGTATCAATTGGAAAGACAATTCTTTGTTGTCAACTCAAAATTTTTCCATGTACATATTTATACTTTTGCCAATTTTGCATATATCCAGAAAAAAATCAATGCCATTGATTAGATCTTTTAAAATTTTACAAAAATGATGTCATTTTGTGGAGATCCTTTTGATGCTTGCTTTTTAAAAATGAATATTAGATTTTTGTGTATTTATGTTTGTGACTATAAATATAGTATATTGATTTTCTACTACTCTTTAAAATATCATTGTACCAATTAAACCTTTTATCCATTAATTTATCCATTCTGCTACTGATAGAAGTTAGGTATTTAGGGCTTGTCCAAAAACTTTGAAGGAAAAGAATTTTGACAGTCATAGACAATTTCTCAACTTTGCTTCAACATTTTATATGCTTATTTGTTGTGTCTCTATAAATTCTAAAGTCTCACAGAAGCTTTTTCTAGGGTAGGGACAAAATACCATGGGGTAGAAATAAGAGTTCTGAATCTTAGAACAAGTACATAAATGAAGTAGTTGACAACCAAGGAACATGGCAGACCTGGAGCTTACCGGACTGTTTTAACAGAACCAAACATGTGTTTCAGTACAGAAGTTTTCATGAACCTTTTCTTGTTTCTTAGCACTACTGCCTGCTATATGCCACTGTTTAGTATAGCAATTCAGAATATTTATTTTCTGTCAATGTATAACAGGCTCTATTCATGCAAAACCTTTCAAAGATGAAACTTGCTGATCTCTTTAAGCCATTCATTCAGTATGAATATAAATCCAATGAATATCCTCATTCTTTTAGATCTGCCCACAAAATAAATGGTACACATGTGTGGCTATTCATCAGAATTCACTGGGGATCTTTATGAAAAAACATACTTACATGACCCAACCTTGGAAATTATCATACAAGATTTACAGGATAAAAGGAATTGCATTTTTAATTTTAAAACCCTTAGATGATTCAAAAATAAGTTGAGATACAACTTCCCCAAGTAGAAAGCTTAAAATTTTAGATAGTATTCCCTAGTGTAGATGCTCTGAAAATTAGTCGAAAAAAGTGATAAAATTTAAAAAATAAAATGTTTTACCTTGAAATCTTTGGCCAGAATTCAGTTGATCTGCTTTAACTACTTATATTCTGAAAATGTTTGCAGCTAAGAAAGAAGCAAATACTGCTGGCATCTCCGAATATCAAACTGATTTACACCTCACAGAAAAGACAAAATGCTTTATGTGTGGAAGAGAAAACTCAAATCGTTAAGATACTGTATTCATTGTGGGTATAAAGGGTATTTTGAGGATTGTTACCATCATGCTTTCTGAATCCAGGCCCTTATAAAACGTTGTAACTGGTTATGTATAAGCGCAACTTATGGCTTTTTCGTTGTGTTTCCAGCACAGTGATGCAGTCCATGACCTCCTTCTGGATGTGATCACGTGGGTTGGAATTTTGCTGTCCCTTGTTTGTCTCCTGATTTGCATCTTCACATTTTGCTTTTTCCGCGGGCTCCAGAGTGACCGTAACACCATCCACAAGAACCTCTGCATCAGTCTCTTTGTAGCAGAGCTGCTCTTCCTGATTGGGATCAACCGAACCGACCAGCCAGTAAGCAACCTACATTGACACTAGCAAAGAATTTTTCCACTTCCAGCGTTTCAGTATCGCCAATACTAAAAATACTTATGTTTGAAAGTATCATTTCTTCTAGTCATCTAAGATAGATGCTAATTTTCTGGTCTTACTCAGTTTTCCATTTTTCATCTTCCATTGTCATAAATAAGCAGCGGATTTTATGAATAAGGTGTATATTTCATTTTAAAATAGATTTTTGTTTTTTAGATCAGTTATTCTTTGCAGCAAAATTGAGCAGAAGCTACAGACATTTCTCACCTATCCCCTGCTCCTACACATACATAGCCTTCTTCATTTTCAACATCCCCCACCAGAGCAGTACACTCGGGACAAGTGATGAACCTACATAGACACATCATTATCACCCAAATTCCATAGTTTACATTAGGCTTCATGCTAGGTATTGTACATTCTCTGGGTTTGGACAAATGTGTAATGGCACATAGCTACCCTTAGAGTATAATTTTTTCACTGCCCTGAAAATCCTCTGTGCCGCTTCTGTTTATCCCTCCTTTCCCACTAATCTCTGGTAACCACTAATTTTTTTTACTATCTCCATGGTTTTGGCTTTTCAGAACGTCATATAATTGGAATCGTATAGTATGTAGCTTTTTCAGATTGGTATCTCTCTCTTTCTTTTATCTTTTTTCTTCTTTCTTTTGTTCTTTCCTTCCTTCTTCCTTTTCTTTCTTTCTTTCTCTTGCCTGACTTCTTTCCTTTCCTTCCTTCCCTCCCTCCCTTCTTCCCTCTTTCTTTCTCTCTCTCTCTCACTTTCTTTCTTTCTTCTTTCTTTCTTTCTTTCTTTTGTTCTCTCTCTTTCTTTCTTTCTTTCTTTCTTTCTTCTTTCTTTCTTTCTTTCTTCTTTCTTTCTTTCTTTCTTTCTTTCTTTCTTTCTTTCTCTCTCTCTGTCTCTCTCTTTCTTTCTTTCTTTCTTCTTTCTTTCTCTCTCTCTCTCTTTCTTTCTTTCTTTCTGTCTCACTCTATCACTCAGGCAGGAGTACAGTGGCATGATCTTGGCTCGCTGCAATCTCCATCTCCCAGGCTCAAGCAGTCCTCCCACCACAGTCCCTGGAGTAGCATGCGCCACCATGCCCAGCTAACTTTTTGTATTTTTAATAGAGACAGGGTTTCGCCATGTTGCTCAGGCTGGTCTCAAAATCCTGGACTTACCCAATTCGCCCGCCTCAGCCTCCCAAAGTGCTAGGATTACAGGCATGAGGCACCACGCCTGGCCGTGGCTTCTCTCAAATGGTCGTATATATATTTGAATTTCCTCCATGCTCTTTTGTGACTTGATAGCTTATTTATTTTTAGAGTTAAATAATATTCCATTGTCCGATGTACCACCATTGTCTGATCTACTCACTTACTGAAGAACATCTTGGCTGCTTCCCAAGACGTCAATTATGCTTTTGTCAATTATGAAGAAAGCTGCTATGAACACTTATGTGCAGGTTTTTATGTGGACATATGTTTTTAACTCCTTAGGATAAAACCAGGGTGCACAATTTGTGGATCACATGGTAAGCGGGTATTTAGTTTTTAAAGAAACTGACAAATTGTTTTCCAAAGTTGCTGTACCATTTTGTGTTCCCATTACCAATAAATAAGATGTACATTTCTTCAGAAATTATTTCATAAACTTGTCTTTCTAAGGAACTACATATTGTCATTATTTTTTTCTTTTGTTTTAACCACAGAGCTCAATATTGAGGAAACCTTGGTAAAATTATTTAGAAAATGAAAGAATATCTTTTTTCTAATAAACAGAATTGTGTTTTAAAGTTTATAATATCTTTAAAATCAGCTGATATTACATTAAAATCTGGATGTCTAAAACAAGTTTTTCCAATTGATGTATTTTGGAAAATAGTACAACCTGCAAATCATTTTTAGTATATGTAAACTCTTCCCAAATTTTGTTTGACACTTTATATTTGCATGAGTTCTGGTCATGTCTTTAAGTGCCAACCCTGTACGTTATTGCAGCCTACATTTAGTCATATCAAGGAAAGGAGGAAGAGGGAAAGGGAAAGAAAAGGGAAAAAAATGAACAGCACTAGCCCAGTGTTACTAAAACCAAGATGAAAATATAAATAATAGATAATATCTTACTATATTACACAGTCTTTATGCCCACTTATAATTTTTGGAAGGCAGTTTCAGTTTGCTTAAGATTTATTCACGATACAAGTTTGTTATCATGAGTAAAACTGCAAATGAGCATAAAAGTTTCATTTTGTAGAAGACTTTGAGCATAATAAATAGTTTGTTCACTTAATGCTGTTTTCTGGTATGTGTCCATATGTCTGGAGTACTTTACAATAAAAATGCAGTTGGATTCATGTTTGTGATTACACATTCATGATTAATGACTGCGAAGGGTACAATTATGGTGATTATATTTTTAATTGGGTATCATATACTAATGTGACAGCTTTCCCCATAAATGCATACCTATGAATAAGCAATCAAAGTACACATTTCTTTCCCCAAGAAAGTAAAGCCTTATTTAACAAAAATTAATAGTTGAAGTTCTAACTCTAAAAAGCAAGAAATGGAAAATTGTGTTATTTTCCAAGAATATATCATTTTATTCTCTTGTTAGCTTGCAATTCAAATGCTGTGTGATTTCTTTTCATTTAGAAACCTTATTCTTATTTTTGTTTCCTGATGTTACATATGATATAAAAAACTTTGCCAAATATTGCATACCACACAAAACTCATTTCTAACAAGTAATATAAAGAACAATGATTGATATGAAAACATGGGTAGAGTGCAGCTCAGCAAAACTTGTCTTCACTCCCCTTCTAGCAAGGTTTCCTTTTCTGCACTCCCCATAGTGTTTAGGACCAGCTTTCTTTTTTTTTTTTTTTTTTTATTGCATTTTAGGTTTTGGGGTACATGTGAAGAACACACAATATTGTTGCCTAGGTACACACGTGGCAGTGTAATTTGTTGCCTTCCTCCCCTTCACCTATATCTGGCATTTAGCTCCTCAGATGTAGGACTTCCAGACCTCTCCTTCAATGTCATGTTTGTAACCTAAAATTTGACCTGCCCTTTTGTCTTATTTCATAGGGATCATATTCATCAATGAACCCGTACTACTCTGGTAACTTCTATAAGTTTAAGTTTGTTGACCTTTTCTAGTAGCGGCTATAGATTTTAGTCAGGGCTTCCTTTTTTTTTTTCAGATGGAGTCTAGCTCTGTTGCCCAGGCTGGAGTGCTGTGACACAGTCTCGGCTTTCTGCAGCCTCCACCTCCTGGGTTCAAGCAGTTCTCCTGCCTCAGCCTCCCAAGTAGCTGGGTTTACAGGCACCTGCCACCACACTCAGCTAATTTTTTGTATTTTTAGTAGAGATGGGGTTTCACCATGTTAGCCAGGCTTGTCTCAAACTCCTGACCTCCTGATCTGCCTTCCTTGGCCTCCCAGAGTGCTGGGAATACAGGCATGAGCCACTGCACGCAGCCTAGTAGGGGCTTCCTATAAGGAAGAAGAACTGAAAGAAATGAGAATTCAGGAACTGACATGAGAGTAAAGAATTGATAGTTGGTCAGCTGAAAGTTGTATAGTTTAGAAAATATACAAAAATAAGAGCAGGCTGCCTTTTTGACCAAGGTTGTCTAAATCAATATTTAGTATGATAACAAAAATTCAGAGAAAGAAAGCAGTTTTGGAACATTTAATTTAACCAGATCCATTTTTAATCATGTTCACCATGAATCTTCCAACACCACCTTAAATCCTTTTAGGAAGAAATAAACAAACAATTACTAATAATATCATCATGAAACAAACAAATAATTACTAATAATATCATCATTAAAATACTGCAATTAATTATACTATTTAATTTTCCCCTTAGTTTTAATGTTTCTCTTTCGTTGACAGTTAAAGAACTTAGTATGTTAATATACACATGATTATGGCCAAGAGAAAAAATTCTTAAAATCTATTTTAAAATCTTTATGCTAATCTCAGGAACAATTATTCATAGGCTCTTATTAGAATTTTTCCTAAGTATTATAATTTTTTTTGTTCTAGTGCTATGCTGTCATCCATAAGCCATTATTAATGTTAAAGGCAGTTTTCAAAGATAGGCTAGGTTTAAGTATATTAGTTTTAATATCTATGTTTTAAGAATCTTCTCTGGATTATGATTTTGCAGACCTGTTGTTATGCAGTCTTGGTAAATATTCAGTTTGGTTTTACGGCAGTTGACCAGTATTCCATGTGGTAGTGATTTGACTAAATCATTTGTTCCTTTTCCTAGATTGCCTGTGCTGTTTTCGCTGCCCTCTTACATTTCTTCTTCTTGGCTGCCTTCACCTGGATGTTTCTGGAGGGAGTGCAGCTCTATATCATGCTGGTGGAGGTTTTTGAGAGTGAACATTCACGTAGGAAATACTTTTATCTGGTTGGCTATGGGATGCCTGCACTCATTGTGGCTGTGTCAGCTGCAGTAGACTACAGGAGTTATGGAACAGATAAAGTGTAAGTTTACTGTTTTCTTTCTTTTTAAATCTAGGTAAATTAAAAGTGTTGGATTTTCTTAGAAGCTAAGGTCTTTATATTACCTCACAGCAATAAATGAAGGAACTTGACCAGTAAATGTGTATAAGTCAATCCATAGTTATACTTTGGTTATGATGTAAAAAGAAAAAAAATACATTGAGACTTACCATGATGCTGTTTTAAAACAGCATAATTTTTCCACATCTGCATCATAACCTTGCATCATTACAAAGCGATAATAATTTTATTTTTCTTCAGAAAATTAAGACGTTTGTCAAAGGAAGAACTAGCTGCATGAAAAGCTGTTTGCTAGTCTGCTAGCACAGGACTGTGTAGCCCCTGACACTGGTGTCTCCTCTACTTCCTGACAAGTGAGTTCGAGTCACTGGAAAACCTTTTACGTCACCAAGAGAAAGAGTATAGGAACAGGGACAGCTTGTGTTTTTTCCCTTCTTTCTAGGTAGGCATTGAGGTAGGGTGATGAATTTGTTTTCAACATAGCTTTAAATTGGTAAGACATATACATGGAGATGTGCAGCATATTAGGATGAAGTTCAGATAAAAATATATTTTTAATCTACATACATATAACAGTTGAGATCCCCAGAGTAAATCAAAGTTTTATTAGAAGAAGATTAGAAAGGAAACCAAGATAGATCTCTGATGAATAATCATATTTAGATCACAGCCCCAGGAGAAAAAATAAGAGGTAAGCAGTCACTTAGAAAGATCACCATGAGATTCTGATTCAAGGCAAGTGAGACGAAAGTGTCAAGATGGTGTTTCAAAACACCACCAGTGACCAGACCCGGTGGTGCATGCCTATGAAGCTACTTAGGAAGCTAAGGCAGGGAGTGACCTGAGCCCAGGCTTTCAAGATTCCAGTGAGCTGTGATTATGCCACCTTACTCCAGCCTGGATGACAGAGTGAAACCTCATCTCTAAGGGGCGAAACAAAACAAAAACAAGAAACTACCATAAGTGGTGTTTTATGTCAAAATTAGTTTAAGTTATAAAAAGATAAAAAAAGCAAAAAACAGTTGACCTCTGTAACAAGTCTTTTTTTTTAAGAGGTGGGGTCTGTATGTTGCCTGGGCTGCTGGAACTTCTGAGCTCAAGTGATTCTCCTGCCTCAGCCTCCCAAATAGTGCAACAGCCGTTTGTGCAAAGTACTGGAAGAAGAAGGCAAATTGGAAGGTGTGAAGAGATAAGTCAGTAGTAAGAGTGTTATTTACACCCAGAAGTAAGTTGACTGAAAAGCAGTGAAAATATTAACTTATGTGAAATCATGAAGGAAGATTTTAAAGATGAAGTCTTCATCTAGGGTGAGAAGAATCAAATTAATAGAAGGAGATTTGTGGAGAGAAAATTCCTTATAGAATATATGGGTCAAAGGAAAGGGAAAAGTCCTGGAGGCATAGAAATACACAAGACTAAACCAAGATTAGGAAAATCTTGATTTGCTACTAAAAGTGGTCTTAGAATTTGCAAAGTCCATGGCACTAATTTTGCAGGTGAGAAAATCAAATACTAGATAGATTTATTGCATTGCCTGTCGTTATAGAGCTAGGTGGTAGCAGATGTGAGATAAGCCAAGTCCAGTTATTTCAAATAAACTAGGATTGATTGATTGATTGATTGATTGATTTTGGAAATTGTAAAATGACCCCGCATTTTTGAGGTGAGTGCGAAGGAAAGGAAAGGTAAATTTTGAAGCAGAGGAAATTTTCCATCAAGTAAAAGATGTTGATTTCTATTGAGTGAATAGGTGAGGTCACTTAAAGAGAATAGATTTGAAAAGCTTTGAAATGAACACTATGGAAAATGTGCTAAGGAGCCAATTAGACATTAATAAAAAGATTTTCAAGCAGCAGTGAAGGCTCAGATGAGGTTAGATAACTTCAATTTGTCCAGAAGTTAATAAGCCAAATTTCATGACTTTGCACCAGCAATCAGCAGTCTGAACATGCTGGCAATAAAACAGCTTGCTTCTCAGAAGTGAGGATTCATAAAAAGGGAACGACAAGGAGAGGAGGCCAGAATTATTGGGAGCATAGTTAAAACAGCATTATGTGAAATATGCTATTTTAGGCACCAACAAGACAATTTAAAGACTTATTCCCATTGAGTCTCCGATTATAGGGACAGGCCATTTAAAACCATTTGTCTTAATGTATTAAAAACAATTATTTTTTAATCTTACCTTTGTGAATTGTAATCAGGTCTGTGATTTTTCTGTTCATTCCCGTGACATTTTTGAAATAGACTAGGATTAGCAAAAAAAAACGTTATCTAAGATTGCTCCTAAAGGTATCTTAGGGGAGGGATGTTAGGTTGATATAGGTTTGTGTTTTTAAATAATAACTTTGATATATACATATAACATAAAACTCACTACTTTAAAGTATACACTTCAGTTGTTTTTAGGATGTTCATGGTATTATACATTCATCACTAAGGTCTAATTTTAGAATATTTTCATTAACACAAAAAGAAACCCCCTATCAGTCATTTCACCTAGATCACGGGATTTTACATTTTGGTCAATGCATTTTCCTACCAAGAAATTGAATAATGTAGTTATTTGTGACCTTATACTATTTCAAATATTGTTAAGGAGTTCCATTTTGCTCTCTTGAAGTTCCAAATTACGTTTTTGTTTTTCATTAATTTTTTTCTCCTTAAGTATTTGGGAATTTTCCTGTTACCGAACTCATTCAATTTGTTTGGTTTGTGTTTTAGTCATTTACTTTGGGACAGATGTCATTTTTTTGGACAGTAGAAATCTATCTTTTCTTAGAATCAATAATATGTAGTCTCTTGTGACTTTGTTAAAGCATTGGCCATCATTACTTTAATTTCCTGCACCATAACTGGAAGCTCTCATTTACTGACGTTATTACTGTGTGAGACTAGGGGCTAATTTATTTCCCAGGCAGTGATTTAAAACAAGCCTTAATAATACTTCACTTTTGCAATTATGACTTTTTCCAACACAAAGAAAAGCAAAACAGATATAGAGAAAAGGGAGGGTAGATGGAAAAGAGAGTAAAAGACAGGGAAAATTTCATTGTTTCAGCTATTTCACAGGTGGGCATAAAACATTTTAGTGTCTTGTTTGTACATTTTAAAGAAACTGTCCACAGAGAGCCTTCAGAATACATGTAAAAAAATGTTTGACTTCTACTTTTTGGGAATTCATGCAGTCCAACATCTATACAGTGCCATTTTGCCCACTGAAGAAGAAGGTATTGAAAAGCGAACCAGTATTGACCCACTGGGGGACCCATTAAGAAGTTAAAGTGAACAGATTACTTCCATCAGGACTTCATCAAGACATTGCAATGAAAAATATAAGCAATTAATTTTTACACAACTCAAAGGATTTCTGTATATAGAATTACGTATTTTGTTTCTTATCATTGAGAATGTCTTTGTCCCAGTTTCTCTTGCTGTTGTGTATTACTTTTACTTTATTTAATACGGCATTTCCTACTCCTTACTCACTACGTGCCTCTTTTTTTCCCATACATCACTGCTATCTCAGGTTTGTTTGCAATGTTACCTTCCTATAAACAACATAGAATTTTTAAAATATGAAAATATATAATCCACAGTCTAAAATAAAGTGAAATTAGCCAGAAATCAGAGAAATCTTGTCAGCTATTTAAATTATTATTAAGCTCAATACAGTAAAATGTATGTCTTGGAAGTCTTTTTTGCTTGTTTTTGGAACTTAAATGATTCTTAAGTGTTTATTCTTCAGTCTTGCCTACTTAGAGTATATCTAGAATAAAACCACTAAATGTCTATTACAATAATTCAAATAATAGACGTGTTTCCCTTTTCTCTGCTCTTAATGTATTTGTTTATTATACTGACAATGAGGTTTTATTGCTGAAACCTTTAATATAATAATAATACCTTACATTTCTAAAATTTAGAGAATTATATTAATGGTAGGAGATAAAATCAGAGATAAAATTGTTTTGTAGGTTAAATAAATGCTATTTTGATAGATATGGAGACAACTATCATATTCCATCCGGCTAATGGATTTTCATATGTTTTCTATGAAATGTTATTAGGACTATTGAATTTATGATTATGTATAAAACACATGCACACAAAGCATAAAAATTTGATTTTGAGAAGTTGCTTAGTTTGCCATCAATTTGCAGTGCTTGTAAAGAGCCATTATTTGTTTAACAAAATATTTTTATGTGTAAGGACATGATATTCAAGAATGTTCTTAGAATAACATTTGGTTAAAATAATCAGACATTTTAAAAATCCATTTAAAAAACCAATAATCTTTGGAAAAAAAAAACTTCTGCTAATATACCACAGGTATAAATTGCACTGTTAATGGGCATTCATTTTCATTTATCTCTTCCTTATATCATTCTTTGTCTCTTAGACTGTTACTTATATAAGTATTCAGTGATGCCATCAATATGATACTGTCAGAAGATAATTATAGCAAAGACTGGCACTGACTTAACAATAATTCAGACAGGACACATTTGGAAATTCAGTGCTAAATACTTTGGTTTTATGACCTGAAACTAATCACTTCATTTAAACTTTAATTATTACAATATTGCCAAAACATGAAAACTGTTTGAACAGCAAATTTTTATTTAAAGAAAAAAATCACATTGATATTTTATAGCATTTTTCACTCAATCTCCTGTATGCAAGTGAAAAAGCAATACCATCATGACTGGACTGGAAGAAGGAATTGGAAGTGGGTACCAGGAAAAGGGAGAGAGGACACTGGGAAGGGGTAAAGCCCAGAGAATTGTCTAGGAGAGAAAATCTGGGCTAAAAAATTGATGAGGAGTTTCTCAATGTGTGGATAAAGTCATGAACGTTTATAATCGATCAGTACATTCTTGAGTACTAGAAGAATAGCCAAGCCGTTAAAAATAATTGAAATCAAATTTTATGATCTGAAAATTGTTGTAAATTATCCATTAAATTTTACATTTGTCTTCCTAGCTCACTATCTTAAGAGCATCTCTAAAAGGAGTAGTCTCTCCTCTGTTAGTTAAAAGACCCCAGATGTTCTTATTTTCACTTCATCATCTAACCAGCATAATCATGTAGGTAGGAAAGTGATTATAGACTTTTTTAAATATCAGATTAGTGTATTATTCAAGAAAGAGATTAGTTAAGGAACATTGATCTTGATAGTATCTGAAGTTATATGCATAGATTTACTTATTTTGTTCACAGTTTCTAAGCATCTGAAACTCATAGAAAATTATATTTTCACCTAAGGAGTATTTTTCTAAGCAATTATTATATGATATTATAAAATGTTCTTATAACATTTAATTGACATGAAGCATCAACCTTACTGTAATATTGTCACCAGATGTGTTTGACTATAGTTTGGCCAGTTATAAAAGACTATATATTATATGTTGCTATTTATATAAAATGTCCAGAATAGGCAAATCATTAAAGACAGAAAATATAGTGGTTGCTAAGATTGGGGAGAGTATGGATGGGTCATTGCATGGCAGTGAGGAGTGAACAATGAAGAGTGACTTTTGGTGGGTACAGAGTTTCATTTTGGTGAAATGACAATATAAAATTAAATTATGGTGATTGGTTCACATTTCTTATATATACTAAAAAACTTGGAGTTACACTCTGTTAAATGATTTATGATACATAAGTCATATTGCAGTGAAGCTGTTTAATAATCCTAAAAGTTTCACTAACATCGAGATGACTTTGTGTTTAGAAAGATCTGATATTTTGACTTGAGACCTGTTTTAATAATCTGTGAATTATATACAGCATAAAAATTTCTCACCTACTTATTAAGAATTTATGATTATCAATTAGTTGTTTTATAACTTATATCTTTATTCTCTGGAGAAACATCTAGTGGCCACAGACAGTTTGGAGTCAGGTAGACTAGAATAAAATTTAGTCTCATCTACTTATTGTCTATGTGGCTGTGAGTAGTTTACCTGAATATCACATTCCTAATCCATAAAGTGGGAGTTATTGTAAGTACCTCGCAAGACTATTCTGATGTTTGAAACTGTGTGTGTGTGTACACACATTTATGAGCGTATGTATATACGTAAAGTGTATGTATATATATAAAAAGTATGCATATATGTAAAGTGTCTAGCATAGATATTACATTAGAACTTTTATTATTACTGGTACTATTATTTGGCTGATACAAATGAAGAAATATAAACATGATCAGTAGCACTGTGTTGTTGTTGTTGTTGTTTGTTTTTTGATTTTTTTTTTTTGAGACAGGGTTTCTCTCTGTCACCAGGCGCCAGGCTGGAGTGCAATGGCGCGATCTTGACTCACTGCAACAACCGCCTCCCGAGTTTAAGCAATTCTCCTGCCTCAGCCTCCCGGGTAGCTGGGACTACAGGCGCACGCCACCACGCCCAGCTAATTTTTTTGTATTTTTAGTAGAGATGGGTTTTCACCATGTTGGCCAGGATGGTCTTGATCTCTTGACCTCGTGATCTGCCCGTCTCGGCCTCCCAAAGTGCTGGGATTACAGGCTTGAGCCACCGCGCCCAGCCAACAACATTGTTTTTAACTATAAAATAGATTGCATTAAAAAGCATCCATTTACTAGAGTAGTAATTACAAGTCTTTTTTTTTTTTCCTGATTTTCAGGTTCAGGGGTATATATGTGAAGGTTTGTTATATAGGTAAACTTGTGTCACAGGGGTTTCTTGTACACAATTCTTATGCTATCACCTTCTACTAAGATGAGACCATGGTAACTGCTCAACATTTAGTAGTATTAATAAATTATAACAGATAGTTATAATTCTTATCTTTGTAGTCCATCATAGAATGTAGGATGCATTTTGCTGAAAAAACTAATGAAACTCTTTTTAAAAATGTAGCATGTTCAGGAAATAAAGATAGCACAATCGGCTTTTGATATATTAGAGGTAGTGTTTAATTCTAAGATCCACAACTGTAGCAGAACCTCAAATGCTAGTCTTGACCACCACTGACTGCATTCTGTTCCTGTATCACTCCACCAACCTTTTTTTTAATAATTCATGCACTTGCTTACAAAGTATTTCAACATTAGATATGTGAATGTGCTGTGATGAAAATGGCATTAAAGAATCCCTAACAATCATATTATGCAATAAGCTGAGACTTAGATTTATTATACTTGGAGTGTATACCTATTTCCTTTTTCCCGTCTTGCCCTTCTTTTTTGCTCAGTTTCTCTTTATTCCTTTCTTACTCTCTCAATCTTGCTATGTGTGTGTGTGTGTGTGTGTGTGTGTGTGTGTGTGTGTATACACATTTGCCTATATATATGTGTGTGTATACATACATATATATATATAGGCAAATGTTACAGAGAAAAGAATATTATGTAATTTAAACATTCTTATAAACAACTTGATATGATTAAGCCTTGTGAAGTTCATGATCTAATAGTAGCCAAAGACTGTTTACTGGTTACACTTAATACTCATCAAGAATAATTCAGTTTGTGATTTAAGCATCCTGTAGAAAGTGAAACAAACATATTGCTAATTCACATTACTCTAAAAAACTTTAGTTAATATTTTAAAATAGAATAATTCACAAGGAGAGTGACAATTTGTGGGTTAACACCAGTTCTTTAGAGTTCGGAGATCAATAAACTCATATAATTCAGTAAGATCTCATCATATATCTAGCAATATATGTTACTTTCACTATTTGAAAAAAAATTATGCTACAAAATGAATTTCAATAACATATTTGTATTAGATAAATGAAAAGAAGGTCAAGTTTTGTGGTATATGACAAGAGTTTCTTTGAATTACAGAATATATCTAATATCAAAGGTTTTTACTATTGCCTCAAATAAACATGAGTGAAATAAACATGAGTGTGGTCAGAAGGCACTTGCTTTCTCAAGTCTATTCTGTCTTTTGTTACAGCACTTTTATAAATATAATGTATAGATTATATACATATGATTCAATTTCATTTGTAAAAAAGAAATGGTCATTTCTTAAAAATTAAATGTGAATGGCCAATCCAAATTACTAATTTCATAAATTAAATGTTGCTTGGTAGATAAAGGCAATTTTCAGATAACTTGTATTCTTCAATAGCGGGTCTCTCTTACCATTCACAAGCTGGGCTTCAGTGTGTTTAGCTTGATAAATTGTTCTTCTAGCTTTGTCTCATCTCAACCAGTGTTTTTACATTGTATCTAAATGTCATTGAATGGCCAGACTTATAAAAGAAAACTCTCAGGTAGGATATACGTGCCCAGGCATGTATACATAGACACCACGAAATATTCTTCTCCACTTTAAAGCCTGAGTGAAATTTTTTAACATAGGCACAGGGAACTGGGACAGGAATCAGACAAATTTTTAAGGTAGTTAATAGGAAGAGGAGGAAATACAGAAAGCTTTGAGAAAGCCAGCATGTGGCCAGAAACAACAGCAGGTGTGGCCATATGGCAATCAAATTAGAAAAGGAATTCTTGCCACACAGCCTTCCAGAAGAGAGGAAAGCCCCAGCAGCCCTCATGGAGGGATGATTTACTAAGTACACTTTATGTATTTTATATTGCCTCTTTCACTGTTCAATTCCAAAGGAAATGTAAATCTATTCTACCAACTAGATATAAAATTTTTTCTTAATGAATAAAAATAATCATTTTGAGTTGCCCTTTTACATTTAGAAAAAATTACTATGCCAAAAGCACATTTCCAAATAAAGCATTAGCTAAGCTGAGACCATTTTCAAAAAAAGCAAAATTTGCAAGGCTATAATTTAATGATACTATTTTAGCAAAGCATTTGGTGAAATTATTTAAAATTTTAAAATTCCATTAATCCAAGACAACTGTTAATAATATAATTAAAGGTATTTATTTAAGATTCCTTAACTTGTAAAATAATCTTCTATAGAAGATTGTGAAGCACATTGTGCTATTAAAAATTTTTCTGAAAATGTGTTTTAGTTCTCAGATTAGCTTTCAAAAACTTATCTGACTTACAAAATAGCAAGAGCTGAATTATTAGCAATCCTTCTTAAAATGTATTACTGTTATATCATGTTGCTATAATTTCAGCAGCATTCATGAGCTACAATTATGTATGTGTGTGTGTGTGTGTGTGTGTGTGTGTGTGTGTGTGTGTATCTGTCTAATCTAGACTGGGAAGATGTCCATGTTTTGGTTTTGTTCTTCATTGTTTTTTTGTATTTTTTTTTGCTTTTGTTTTTGTTTTGAGACAAAGTCTCATTCCATCACCCCATCTGGAGTGTGATGGCATGATCTCGACTCACTGCAACCTCCGCCCCTTGGGTTCCAGTGATTCTCCTGCCTCAACCTCCCAAGTAGCTAGGATTGCAGGCACGCACCACCATGCCCAGCTAATTTTTATATTTTTAATAGAGACGGGGTTTCACCATGTTGGCCATGCCGGTCTTGAACTCCTGACCTCAACTCATCTGCCTGTCTCGGCCTCCTAAAGTGCTGGGATTACAGGCATGAGCCACGTACCCAGGCTCCTACATTGTTTTTACCCAGAAAAAAATACAATCTTTGTTCAGAACCCAGAAAGACCCATGAAAATCTTCCTTTCCCAAGAGTTTCTTTTTTCTCTCCCTCTCTCTCTCTCTGTTTTTCGCTGTCTCTCATACACACATACACACACTCTCTATTATTAGAGTGGTGACAAGAGAGCCTTTGGTCAGAATGAAGACTATGTTCTTATTTCGACCTTGAATTCTCCGGTTCGTTTCTGCTTATATTTGGCACCACACTTCTATTTCGTATGATCAAGTTTTTTGAACACCACCACAACGAAAGGGTAACTAATTATCCAAACAAACCAATAGTTTTTAACTAAGCATTGATTGCTTCACTAATAGCATTTTTTCGAACAGGATTATTGTGTTTACTTTGAATATAGAAATTACCTTGTCTACATAAAAAGTGGGAACTTGCAGTCCGTTTCTTGTTAGAGTGCCTATTGTGCTTCTACTGAAATTAGTTTACATGTGTTTAACTTAATAGAAGAAGGCCAGACTTCATTTTTGGTTTTTGTTTTGTTTTTGTTTGAGACGGAGTCTCGCTCTGTTGCTCAGGCTGGAGTACAGTGCCCGGTTCATGACTCACCACAGCCTGGGCCTCCTGGGCTCAAACCATCCTTCCACTTCAGCCTCCCAAGTAGCTGGGACCACAGGCGTCCACCACCATCCCCAGCTAATTTTTTTTTTTTTTTGTAGAGATGAGGTCTGACTATATTACCCAGGCTGGTCTCAAACTCCTGGACTCAAGCAATCCTCCTGCCTTGGCCTCCCAAAGTGCTGGGATAACAAGGGGTGAGCTGCTGTGCTCACCCTCTTCATTGTTTTAAAATAGGCTTTTTGTTGGCAATTTGTTTTGGTTCAAGGGTTTTTTTTTTTTTTTTTTTTTTTTTTTGCTTAAAAATCTAGCTCTTAAAATAAGTGTAAAGTTATAGCAAAGTAAAGGAAGCCAAAAACCGTAATTAACATCATTGCCTCCACCACTCAGATGCTAAAACTGTTAGCATTTTAGTGTATTTGCTGTCAGTAATTACTAACCTAAAACGTATGGCTAAAGCCCATTGGGTCCACTTCTAGGTGCTCTCTACTCTTATGTGAGAGGAAACCACTAACATGAGTTTGGTGTGTTTTTGTTCTTTCCATTAAATAGCATATATATATATACACACATACACATATATATATCTCCATCAAAAATATATTGTGTGTAGTTTTTAATGTCTGTGGTGTGTATGTCTAGCATATATATATATGCTACTATATATACATTTGATATAATTTAGATTCTTTACCTTACTTTTTACTCAACTTTGTTTGTTTGTTTTTGGGACAGGGTCTCACTCTGTCACCCAGGTGGAAATGCAGAGTGAGACACCTGCATTCCAGCCTGGATGTGATTTCAGCTCACTGCAGCCTCAACTACCCGGGTTTAGGTGACCTTTCTACCTCAGCCTTCTGAGAGCTGGAACTACAGGGGCACACTACCATGCCCAGCTAATTTTTGCACAGACAGGGTTTCACCATGTTGCCTAGGCTGGTCTCAAACTCCGGGGCTCTAGTGAACTGCCTGCCATGGCCTCCCGAAGTGCTGGAATTACAGATATGAGACACCACGCCCGGCACCCCACTTTGTTTTTTTATTTATCTTATTTACGTATGTAGATCTACTTCCCCCTTTTTAACTATTTTGTAGCAATTTATCTAATTTATTCATTCTTTTTTTGATATGCATTTCTAATTTCCCTTTTTAATAGTTTTTCTGTTATTCCATTATTACTTAGTAAGTAACTTTTACAATCACAGAAATATTTGAGTGCTTAGGATTTGCACATTTTTATTATATAGAAAATCAGTCTTGAATATTTACCACTGGAGTTAGTTTCTTCTTGATTATGCCTCATATCTGGCAAAATGGCAAATAATTCAATATATTATTTTTAACATCAAATGTAATTTGTTCAAAATTTACATTAATCTTTCTCATAACTAGTCACTTCCATTTTGTCTTCCTGTCATCCTGAAGAATGAAAATGGAATTTCCCAGAGGTTTTCAGAATTGGGGGAGTATTAAATGTAGCTGAAATTAAGTGATTAATAATTTACTTTTGGGTCATGAATCAGCTTCATGGGATGCTAAGGATCATTTGCAACCCCAGAAGTATGAGCAGTAACAATGCACTTTTTAAGACTCCAGAAATCTCAAAGGTTGGCTGCCCAACCTAATTAAACTTCAATCTTCTGATACCAAATTTATTTCTTCTTTGTACTGCATTTCCTCAGATCTTCTTGACAGGAAAATGTCACTTTGCCCGACAGCTGATAGACAGGTTATGTAGCACCATAATTGGAGAGAAAAGGATAGCTTAAAGCTACTCTATTTAATGGCTACGTGTATGGCTTTTTCTTTCTTTCTTTCTGTCTTTTTTAAAGTTTCTATGACAGACACAAAAGGCTTTAGCAAATAGGCCCAGTGCCATTTTTTCCTGCTTCCTCCAGGGGTAATTATCTTACTCCATCAATAGTGCTGTCAGAAATTGGGCACATAATTCAGCATTTAAATGAACAAGCAATGTAATATTTCCTGTCTCCCAGTGGAATGCTTTGCAGCTCACATTCTTCTCTGTCACTCGCTCACTCTTGATGTATGTCCCATACCCAGTCCTTGAATGCCTTCTCTCCCTTGTGTTTCATTGCAGATGTTGGCTCCGACTTGACACCTACTTCATTTGGAGTTTTATAGGACCAGCAACCTTGATAATTATGGTAAGAATTCCTAATTAACTCTGTGTTTCCCAGGTCAAGAAATAAACCTTTCACTATCGCAGTAATGACTATCTTTAATTTACAGAGGTTAATTTGGGGAAAGCATGTACTTATTTGACCCTACATAATTCAAGCAATTAAACACTCATTATAGTCTACTTTTATGTTGTAAAATAATCAAAACTGTTGAGAGAAGAAAATATGCACTTGCAAAAACTTAGAAATATAATAGCTACTCAAGGGTCCAATTCAACATAATCCATTTGGTTCTATAGATATTTGAACAGTGATGAGTCTAAGTTTGACAGTAGTGTATTTCCATTATTTTTCTTTTGAATAATTTGAATTGGGAACTGACAAAAATTAGAAAGATAGGAAAACACCAACTGTTCCTATCAGCTTTGTTTTTTATATGAATCTTGAAAATTTTAAAATTTAAAAGCAAAACTTTACAATTTTACTTGAGAATGGCACAATCACATTAGACATATATTCTGGAATCATATTTCCTTCTGTGTTTTTAGATCCATAATATTTTGGTTTCAAAAGTGAATTGTTTAACTTAATTTAAACTGTTAGTATGATTGTATAGCTATCATTTTAAAAATAAAAATTGCTATCCATCTTGTGAATAAAATATTAGCCTATTGACTTTGGATAAATATAGGTCTACAGTTTCTTATCTTAAATCTTTAGTACAAGATGTATTTTGGAATCAGAAATTTTTCAGTCTTTGAAATGATAATATGGTACATTTACTGCATAATACACAGTATCCCTAGTGAGGGATAGGCAGTTACCCAAAATCAAAACACATCAACCAATACTCACAGTGGAGACTAGGGAGCACTCTGTAATTGAAGACAATATTTCACCAGAAAAGAAAAAAAAGGAAAAAGGAAAGGTAAGAACAAGTAGTAGAAAAACCATGGATAGCCTTATGTCAATTCAACTTAGGTTTTCCCACCACTTAGATTTTGTTCATGTTAGGGGCCACTGAATGGATTTTTTAAAAAATAACTCTCACTTTGTAGACTTTTTGGATTTGGGGATGATTGATATAGTATTGTGAACATGTATTTGTGAGAGAATTTCAGGAGGGCTTTTATTGCCAAGTTGTGCAATATATAAATTAATCAAGAGGTAAAGGGCAATTCACTACGTGGTTTGTTAAACACAGTTTAGTTTTGTGTGATATATGAAGTTTACATGAGAGCTTTATTTCCGTTTTGTTTTAAATTTTACACTTTTTCTGTTTCCAGTGACGTTACAGTACCATTGGGAGTTTCCTTTACTTTAGTCCTAGTTTATCATAGCATCGCAATTTAGCCAACATTTTATAATCCTTTCGAGCCAGCTACACAAAAATATATCGATTTTAGTATTTGTATTTTTGTAATATAGTATTTGAAAATGTGTCACTAAACAATAAATTCAGACAAACATTCAGAGTGTAGAAACAGTAACACATCTTAAAAAAGCATTGTCTTTGTTTTGACATACACTAGGCTTTGAATTGTTTCAAAATGTTCACAGCATCGTTCCGGCTGATGCTGATTTTGTGTTTGTGTGATTTGGCATAGCAGCGCTTTGTGACTCAGTGGTATCCCAATTCCCAAAACTGGCTTCTTGCCTTTACTAAAATGCTAGGCAGTCATCTCTGATCCAATTCCTTTAAAAGTGTAGTGAGACCTAATTTCCCAGAACATCTCATCTGTTACAGAGAATAGATTTTTTTTTTGTTTTTTTTCTACTCCAGTTATGCTACATAACACTACCTTTTGCATTCCAGCTTAATGTAATCTTCCTTGGGATTGCTTTATATAAAATGTTTCATCATACTGCTATACTGAAACCTGAATCAGGCTGTCTTGATAATATCAAGTAAGTGATTTTTATTTTTGTTTTCTATAGGTTGCCTTATATTTATAATCCAAACTATCCTTTCTATTATATCAAAATCTTATAACAAAATCATAAAGAATATGAATATATTATCTTTGCTGAATAAGATTATTGACTGACTAGCAAAGTGACTTGATCTGCCTGAAAATAAGTATAATAAAGATCTGTTTTGAAAGATTGAAAGATACTTTTTCTCCTAAATTCTAAGTTAGAACATGATAATTTTAAATATATACATTCATTTTGGCCCGAAAACAAACACAACATTTCTATTTAGGACAGATTATTATTTTTATTTTATTTTTTTCGAGACAGAATTTCACCCTTGTTACCCAGGCTGGAGTGCGATGGTGCAAAAGTGGTTCACCACAACCTCCACCTCCCGGTTCTAGCGATTCTCCTGCCTCAGCCTCCCGAGTGGCTGGGACCACGAGCACCTGCCACCACAGCCGGCTAATTTTTTGTATTTTTAGTAGAGATAGGGTTTCACCATGTTGACCAAGCTCGTCTCGAACTCATGACCGCAGGTGATCTGCCTGCCTTGGCCTCCCAAAGGGCTGGGATTATAGGCCTGAGCCACCACGCCCAGTCAGATTATTCTTTCTCAGAGCAATTACCACATTACTTCCTCACACTCCATCTCCTCACCCAGAGCAATGTGATGAGAGCCAGATGATTGTACCTACAAGTACCAAAAAGGGGGATTTTACATCAGAGAATAGGAACCCCAGATTTATGATCTGAGCATTTATATATGAGCTGTTACACAGCTGCCCTCTCCTTCTGAGAGAGATAAAGAAAACTTCCTAATGTAAATAGATATTTTGTCATATAAAAATATGACTCTAAATTTTACCTCCCTTTGAAATATTAACACTTAACCTTCTGGGAGCTAAAGCTCAATCTCTCCAGAAGTCTTTATCTATTTAATTATCTTTTAACTTCGCAAGTTTGTTTTTTCACCCAAGTTCCACTTTTGTATGCTCAGAAAGTCCTGCCATGCAAGAAATATGAAAATATTCACATTTCTTTTCGACAGTAGTAGGATTTTATATAGGCAAAAAACAAAGTAGCTAATTTACATTTTCTGAAAAGAGAAATAGTTGCATTCTTTGATATAACAAAAAAATTATCTTGTTTCTTTGGATTGTATGATATTTTAGAAAGATAGTAATATTTAGATGCATATTAGTTATTAAGACACAATATATTAAATTTCATTTTTATGTGATTTGCCTATGCTAGTGTTATATTTGTTAAGTGCTTTTATTTAAATGAATGTATTTTCAGAAGTTTCATGAGGTAACCTGTGAGTTTTCTGTGCTGCTGACATTCTCCTTAAACTACTTCAAATAGCAGTTATGTCACCCATTTTCCATCTTTCTACATTCAATGCCAGACAGTTCCTGGCCCATAGTAGGCCCTCAATGAATGTTTACAGAATAAAGTAACGTATTAGAGACTTTAGTGTCTAGGCATATTGACATTAAGTAGTTAATTTTGTTGAAGGAATTATTTGTCTACATTAAATAAAAAGAATAACCAAGAAATTAGAAAAATTAAAATATAGTGGTACAAGATAGAAATTATCTACGATGAGTGATAGCCTCTTGTAATTCTCATTATTACTTAGTTGAGACAACAGTCATTGTATTGTTGAATTATGTACTATTAAACTGTCCTTCTAAAATACACTATGGGTTTCTTAAATTATTTGTTCCTGATGAAATTGAATTTGGATAAATTAAATAGGCACATAAAATCTATTTATCATATTGTAGTTTTACTCACTTTAGTATAAATTACATCTTTGCACCTATTTTGTAGTATAAAATAAAACACAAGTAACACTTTATTTATATTATGTATTTAAATCAGAAATAAGGGAGTAAGACTTTAACATTTATGTAACACCAGGTTAAAAAATAGCAGAAAGGATTATTCTTTGTCCTATATTTCAAGTATACTTTTTAGATTTTTTTTCAACTTTTTTGTCTAATTCAGCAAAGGTAAAGACGTTTGCTTACCTTTAACTCTATGATTTGTATTTAGTACTGTCACATATTTTAAAATATCAGTTTGTTTGTATGATGTTCATATGCATTTATTTAGGTAATTGGGTTGAATCTTTATGATATTACCATTTAGAAAACTAAACACAAAAAATCAATAATTATATTTAGTGGCATTGGTAGCATCAAGTTTTATATTACAAAGCAAAGTCTTAAATGAAAATATCTTTATTTCAATTATGTCTAAACTGCTTTCTAGGTTATATTCTTCGGAAAGTATTTAATCTTCCTGAGTCTTCCTCTCTTTAAAAATGGTGTAATAATGAAATATACCTGACCATCAAATGGGCAGAAGAATATAAACCTTTGATGATGCTCTTTAAATTTTTAGTTAAAGAGGGAGAGAAATTGGATAGTTGTTACAAGGGATATAGAGGATTTTTTTTTAATTTGTTTATTTTTATTTTGATTTATTTATATTTTTCAAGAGATAGAGTCTTGCTCTGTTGCCCAGTATGAAGTGCAGTGGCGCCATCAAAGCCCATTGCAGACTATTCCTCCTGGGGTCATGTGATCCTCCCACCTCAGCGTCCCTAGTAGCTGGGACCACAGGCATGCAGCATCATGCCTGGATAATTTATTTATTTTTTTATAGAGATGGGCTTCCACTGTGTTACCCAGGCTGGTCTCGAACTCCTGGCCTCAAGCTACTCTTCTGCCTCAGTCTCCCAAAGTGCTGGGATTACAGACATGAACCTCTGCACTTGACCAAGGATAGTTTTAAGATGAAAGAATTATCAGTATAGATATGTTGATGGAAAAGAATCATTGATAGAGATATTAAGAATATAGGAAAGGAGAATTACTATCACAGTGGTGATCTGAGGTTGTGTAGATAATGTGATCCAGAACAGTGGTAGAGCAATTCCACTACATTGGATTTCAGGAAGGACATTTTTCCAGTAAGCTAAAAGAAGCCATGTAGGAGGATCCTTTTCCACTGACACGGGATGGAGTAAATAAGAATAGGTGTGATGCAGATATGTTGGTGGAACTGGGGTATAGTATTGAATTGAGGGATTTCTGCCTAGTCTCCTCATTGTGGTGGGAAAGATAGTCTTTGGCAGGATAACGGCACATGTTGAAGGAAAACAGTAGGAAAGATGTCTCCAGAAAATATTTCTTAATACTTTCCAGAATCTGAAGAAAATTTCGTTTTATTTAAAATACAGTATATTAATGATTTAAGAAGTGGTTGTAAAGAAATCAGCAGGGCATAATTGATAAGGAAAAATGAGTTTAAAAAGTAATGATTTTGAACATTAAGTAAAACTGAAAATCTGGCACTGTTTTTAAACAAGAATAAGGCTCTGTATAATATATATTCAAAATGGTACAGGAAATGTGAGTGTTTTAAAGATATAAGCATAATTTATCTGGAAAGTTTTTTTTAAAGTATATAGGGGAAAGCATAAAAGTTAATGTTTACTTGTATTTTTCAAAAAGTTTTGTAAAATGGTGAACAAGACAGGTCCCCTTGTTCAATTTATTAAGAATAAAAAACCTTTATTCCTAATAAGCCTCATGTAAGGCCCTTTGGAAGTCAGTGTCTTTTTAAAACAAGTCATTCATTCAATTACCAAATATTTGTAGCTTTGATTATACACATTCTTTCACACACTTATATCTCCTTTAACTGAAATGTGTTTGCTTTTCCCTGAATTCACTGCCACCGTTTTCTTTAAGCCACTACCATCTTCAGAATCAGTGCGGTGGTCTCCTTACTTCTCTGCCCACACCGATTCTTGCCCCTGCCTTCACCAGCTAGAGAGGTCTCTTGAAAAGCTTAAATCCAATCATGCAACACTCTTGGGTAAAACTCTTCAGAGGAGCCCATTACTCTTAAACTAAAGGTCAGACTTCCTGCCAAGGCCCATTAAACCGCCCTTATCTAGTTGTCTTTTTCTTTCTTCAGCCTCATTTTATGCATTTTGGCCCTCTGGCCATTCTAGATATGGTCTCTTTTGCCTCAGATATTATCTCTGCTATTTCTCTGCTGACTTTCTCTTCCCTAACACTAGGACTGGCTGACTCTTATGTATCCTAATTAATTAAATTGTCATTTTGTTATCTTAAAAATTAACTTTTTAAAAACATTCTAAATTTACTGCAAGTCATCATAGTAAACTTTTGATGTTAACACAGAACGTTTAATTGGCTGGCTCATTACTATGTTAATGAATTCTCTGGAAAAAAAATAATAAAAAATAGTGTGAAGTAATATAGGTAATATGATTACAGGGGAAATGAGGTATGCCCAATTCTTGGATTTAACTAAAAAAGTAATAAGTAATTAAAATTAAATAATACATTTCAGTTTGCTACTTGCTTACTTGTCGTTTGTTTCTTTTTTATCCAAATAGGTAATTATAGTCAGCGGAAAGAATTCCAATCATTTGAATTTTCTCATTGAGTTTCTGACAGGTCAAAATTGGTGCTTACAATAATTACAGCAAAACTCTAGCCTAATTATAAAATACTATATGTAAATATGAGTAAAACTATTATTGAATTGTTACCAGCATGAAATTAACTTATATTATGGCTGAAGTACTATGACATGTGACACTTTAATTTGTGAGGAGCCTTTAGAACTCTCTTGATATTTACCTTCAAAATAAAAATGGATAGTTTCTGTAATCGCCCACTTCTATTATTGAAAAATATTAACAAATATATTTCAAAATAATTTGTTCAATAACATCTCAAGTTATTTTGAAGAAAAAAATGAAATAATAGCCATTTTAAGTCCTAGGAAAGAACATTACTGCCTATATAAAAGGAACTCGGAATCCACCAGGCTTTCCTTTTCTGTATCTGTCCCTTTGCCCTTTCTCATAAATAGACTTCTACATAAAGGCTTGTGATTTCACTGGGTCACGTTTTCTGATTTCTAGTCTCTCTCCTTAGGTTTTATATGAGTGATAGGTTGGCAAAGACTGTCAGATGGTTTAAGCAAATATTTTAAAGATATACCTTTTCCTTTCCTTCCTTCTTCCCTAGTCTCTAATTGTCAAGGAAGACATAATGGTCATGGGGAATAATAACTTGAGGGTCAAACCCAGTTGGGTTTGAATTTCTGTTCAGTCCTGTGATGTTTACGTGATGTTGGCAAGTTACATCAGAGGTCTGGATCTTAGTTTCTCCTCTGAATTGGGAATAACTGTACCTATTTTGTAGAGCTTTATGATAATTGTATGTAATTACGTATGTGAAGAATGCAGCATATAATTTGTTGCCCATACAGGATGGTTTCAATATTTTTAACACTCTGTATGGAAATGCCCTGCTGTCTTTAGTTTGTTGTATTTTCAGTGGTGAAGCTTTGCTCAGCCTCTATCAAAATCCCATTAGAATTTTTGACTGGCTTTTTTTGCCACATGGTATCATGAAGAATTATGCATGATATGATCCTTTCTTTTTTTTTAAACACAACTTATCCTATTATGAAAGAATTGGCTCCAGGGGTGGAATGCTCATTTGATTAATAAATACCTAGTTCTGTTTTTCTGGAGGAAAAAAAAAAGTATCCTCAGTGAGCTTGGACACCTGCCATATGTTAAGAAATCTAAGAAGGCTCCTGAATAGCTTCAGGGATGAATAGCAAAATGCCTTACCAGTAACCATAATAACTGATTATATTTATTAAGAAGGTAACTTTTACTTTGAGGAACATGTGTCTAAATGTTAGTAAAAACAATTAAGTCAGAATCACATTCAGCTTGATTAGTATTATATTAGTACTTTGTGGAGTTACAGGTGGTTGAGGTCTAAAAAAGTAAAGGCAGAAAACCAAATGGACATATTCCTGAAAAATACAACAATATCACAAGAATATTTTAATGCTCTCATTTTAAAATTTTATATTAATATAATGCATATACTTATAAAAATTCATCTTAATATGTTAATATGTAAAGCCTATGTATATATAGCCTACTTTCTAAAATTATCTCATCTCCATACTATAGCCAAAGCAATAACTTAACAGTTTAAGCCTTTATGAGAACAGTAAATCTAGTTCTGAGTTGCATAGTAAAAATTTCATCAATTGCAGAGTTTTCTAGATGAGTTTTAAGGAAAATATTTTTAGAACTTTCTTATTCTCAAAATACTAGCTACTGACAAAAATATTGATATACTGATTTTGGTTTTTCAGAAAGAGGCTCAAATAGTCTATGAAAATTTAAAAATATTAGCTTATATTTCTATACAACTGATTTTATTCATAATTTATCTTTCACCATCAAAACTATTCAATTAAAATGAAGATTTTACAGATTTCTAATTATTTTAAATATTTAGAGATAGTATGTTTAAAAACTGTTACACTTTTTTAAAAAGATTATTAGGTCAACATGCTATACTGAAGATGTATTTTCCCAAATTTTAAAAATCAAATATACTTCTCAATGTCCATGTATATTGTGAACACTTCAGTTTTGAGAATTAGCTAGAACCAATAATACATTTATTTTATTCATTGTAATAAGATAGAATCATTTTTAAAGAGAATTCTGAAAGTGAATATAAGGTGTCTGTTATTCTATTTTTTCTGTCTTCCTCTATTTCCTTGCTGTGTGTTTAAATATTACTAGAAGTCACCATAACAATGTCATAAGTGATCCAAGTGTATTTAAAGAATAATACAATCCAAACAACATTATGTAGAGCTTTGTGCATTTTTATGACACTATTAGACTTGCTGCAGACAAGTTGAGACTTTCCTAAGGTAATAGTGGGTCCTTTGCTGATTGCCTTAATTTTAGCATTTAAATGCATTCAGCAATCAATTCTTTGTAAACTGTATTCAGTCACCGATTCAAAAAGCTCTGCCTTCTGCAAGTTATTGCCAATCTCATTGTATCCTTTATTTTAGGCTATAGTTTTAAGTTTTCTGAAATATAAAAGGGCTGCTCCCTTTTTAGGCTTTTTTTAAAAATGCGTTAAAATTCCCTATGATCTTTTTATGAATGAGGGTTTATGCACAAATGTATTCAGCATATTCCATACACTGGAAGCTCACATTTGAGAAAACTGGTTTGAAGGATGACTGCCATAGGCACACTGGAATTGTTATCCACTATACTTTAAGATCAAATTATGGTTTCACTTTTCCCCAAAATAATTAGGTTTCTATCAGATTTAGGAGAGTCAAGTGCTATCTAAAGATGAAAAAGTCTAAAAACCTACCTGAAGGAAAAATGTCTTCTTAATAATGAAAACATAAAAATTAGCTGGTTCTCTGTTCTTTGTATAGGGCTTGGACTCAGATTACCTTTATATCCCACAAGAAATGTGCAGTCAGACTATGGGAATACCTAAAAATCTGAATTAGTCTAAACCAGCTATCCATAAGTATTTTTCCCCAAACGGTGAAGTGTAAGATTTCATAAGAGTAGAAGTCTGAGAATACTTATAATAATTAACATTTGCTTTCCATATTATTCATGTATTTTAATTTTAATGTGTAAACTTTGATCTTTATCCTTAATTTATTCAACAAATGAAAAGTATGAAAATTGTGAGTATGTTTTGAAGATGGAGTTTACAGAATTTGCTAATTATTTTATATTTTATTTATTTATTTATTTTTAATTTATTTATTATACTTTAAGTTCTGAGGTACCTGTGCAGAGTTTTTGAGAAAGAGTTTCGCTCTTGTTGCCCAGGCTGGAGTGACTGTATTGGCATGATCAAGGCTCACTGCAACCTCCGCCTCCTGGGTTTAAAGGATTCTCCTGCCTTAGCCTCCCAAGTAGCTGGGATTATAAGCATGGGCCACCATTCCTGGCTAATTCTTTGTATTTTTAGTGGAGATGGTGTTTTAACCATGTTGGCCAGGCGAGTCTCAAAGTCCTGACCTCAGGTGATCCACCTTATTCGGCCTCCCAAAGTTCCTAAGCCACGGGGCGCCCTGCCTACATTTTTTTTTTTTTTTTAGAAAAGGAGAAAGAAAGAAACAG